>VMKM01001598.1:0-128092 GCA_008360985.2 Macquaria ambigua | reverse complement strand
GTGTTTCCATTGTCTCCTCCTGTCTGTCAGTCTGTGTTTGTCTGTGGGCGGGTTCTTCCTATTTCCCTCTGCTCAGTTGCCGGCCCTGGTCTCAATTCCACCAATCACTGCTCTCCAGCTCAGAAGCAATCCCGCACCTGTTCTCCATCAGCTCATCAACTCCACAGCTTAAGAACTCCAGCAAACCAGTCCATCTCCGCCAGATTGTTGTCTAACCCATTTGGTAGTATACTCCCGGCCACTCTAAGTTACGTCCCGTTTTCGTAGTGTCATTTGATTCCCACCCTGTCTAACCGCTTTTCTTCCGCTCAGGATCATCTACTCCAGCTCTCCTGCCAGCTTCCCTGCGACTCGCCCACGCCCAGAACTGTGTCCTGTTGTCCTGTGGAAAACTCTCCTGGTTGCAGCCTGCCTGAGCCCAGATACACATCCCTTGAAATAAACCCCTGCTAAATCTACCTGGTCTGTCTGTGTTTGGCGCTTGGGTCCAGCCTTCTTTTGAGCTCTTTTTTTTTAAGAAGGAAGAGCCTTAACAATGTCACCCAGTGCTCATGATGCTGCTTGAGTAGGACATATCGTGTAAATGAATAATCCAACCATTTTCCAAAAGATAGTAAAATAAAATTTCCAACTCTTATGTAAGAGCCTAAAGCGTTTTACAAACTTAAATTTTTCAATCAATTTGTGTGCCGTAGCTTATTCATTTGAGGAGTCTTTGTTTTCTGTGTTGGAGAACGACTCACAAAGAAGATGAACTTGTTAGTGAACATCTACAATCTAAATCCCTGGACAGTTTCAGAATTGGCGCCATTATGAAAACATACAGATGTGTTGGACTTTCTCTCTATTAACCCTGTGATATGACTGGTGGACTGTCGAATGCTGAGAAAGGATCATGACCCTGAAAAGGACTGAGCAGGTGGATAAAATAAACATTAAATGATACTGAAAGAGAACTGGGGTAATTGCTATTGTATGTGTACTGTGTGTCCAACAAGTCTTCACATGCAAACAACAGAATTGGTAGGTTGTCGGCATCTTCCAAAACAACCCGCACGGATTTCAGAAATAACTCTTATTAGTGTTTTCTAATCTGTCACCGTTTGGGTTGAAGGATAGACCTATCTTAAAACGGTACACTACTCACAATGCTATAATAATATACCAACTTTCAAAGATACCCACTTGATTTGTCTAACTCAAACAGACTGCATTTTGTCTGCCATTTCTCACAGTGGAGTCACTTTCACATATAGCGAACATATGGCATGAGAGTACTGTATTAAGATGGACTTGCAAACCATTATTTTAATTATTACAAGTTTATTTAATAGGATAAACCGCTTGAGATGAACCATCTCGTTTTCGAGGGGGTCCTAACATACAATACAAAGATAAATTAAAATGATTCAAGGACATTAAATTAATAGGAAAGACAAAAACAACAATCAACAATTAAACAGACGCACTACAACTAAACAACACACATACATCAGAAAGATGAGTAAATTGGTGAGCACAACCACTAGATGGCCACAGAGAGGCCATGAACAAATACTTGCCAAGCAAAAAGTATATTATAAATAGGTATAGCATCAACTGAAACATGAACACTCAAAATAAGAAGACATTTTTAAACGTGAAGTGTCAAAGAACGTATGTTTGAAGGTAACTTATTCCAGTCTGAAGTAGCCTTAAATATAAATGCTGTCTTTCCAATTGCTTTTTTGACTGTAGGTATGGAGAAGAAGTATTGTGTGGAGTGCCTCAATTGATATATTGAGGAATATGGTACCAAAAACTGTTGTAAGTAATCAGGGTAGTTGAAATGTACACATTTAAAGATGAGTTGCAGCCAATGAATGTGTCTTCTTATATTGAGTGGAGGCCATTTAAGTGAATTATACATTGTACAGTGATGAGTCATAAAGGAACAACCAAGAACAAATCTACAGAGATTATTGTATGCTGTATTGAGGGGTAAAAGGTTAGTTTTGGATGCGTTTAGATAAACAGCATTGGCATAGTCGAAAATAAGTTATAAGGCAAGTTTCTTTCGGACACTAAGTGTAAAACAGTTTCTAGAACAAAATAAAACACTGGTTCCAAAATTAATTTTGTGGAGAATGTGATCAGTGTGGGGCTTGAATGTAAGTTCACAGTCTAGCCATAAATGAATGTATTTAATTTTATCAACCCTATTCAGAGAAGTACCATCATTATACATTATGATTAGGTTATTACATTTTGTTTTAAGACTGTCCTGTACCAAAGACCATAGTGTACAATTTTGTTTTATTGAGCAATAGTTTATTAGATAAGAGCCAGTTTTGTAAGATATTGAAATCCAATTGAAGGGCAGTTTGCATTTGCAGTAAATGAGGTTTAGAAATATAAATGACAGTATCATCTGCATATAGATGAACAGAAGAATTAGGACAGATTAAGGGAAGTTCATTAATGAAAATAGAGAAAAGAAGAGGACCCAGCATCGGACCTTGGGGTACACCTCTTTGTTGAACAAATAAATCAGATTTATTCCCTTGAAGGACAACACATTGTTTTCTATTATGTAAGAAATAATTAAACCATAATAATGCATTTTGAGATAGGCCAGCTGCATGAAGCTTATCTAAGAGGTAGTTTAAATCATTACAAATAGTCTATATTCATCTCATAGACAAATGCAATACTAGACATGTAAAACAGCCATAATCATAACATTACCTAAGAAGTGTGGTCTCTTTCTTGATCCACAGCTGGAATTTTCCTTCCCCGGGGACTCGAACACCCAATTCAGACCTGCTTTGAAAACACTCCTATCAGACAAAACTCCTGCAACATTTTAAACAGCATTTAAAATAAAGTTGTGTTAATACTCACAGGATACAAGAGCCATTTCTACAGAACGTATTCTTCAGACAGCAGAATGAAGCG
This sequence comes from Macquaria ambigua, assembly GCA_008360985.2. Taxonomy (NCBI): domain Eukaryota; kingdom Metazoa; phylum Chordata; class Actinopteri; order Centrarchiformes; family Percichthyidae; genus Macquaria; species Macquaria ambigua. Next base: position 125,155 of record VMKM01001598.1, on the reverse strand, counting down.
ACGCACAGAGTCTCAGGGAAAATGGTGGCAACATCAATGAACCAAGGGCTGTCGTATATATACACCACACCTTCCTGACCATTTGGTTTTCCACTAAAGATTCACCACCCTCATGACCTGCTGACTGCTCTACACCTCTCCATTAGTTTGCTGGGAATTAGAATCAAATGGCATTTTATTACCACTGTAGACTTAATTTGCCGTCAACAATTCCCGTTAGAGAAGAATGGATAACTCTCTCTCATTTCATCCAATACACAGTCTACACCAAACACAGTCACTCCTGTGACAGACTGTCATAGCCCTGTAAGGCCAAGACAGGCCAAATGCCCAGGAAAGGAAGAGGGGTGAAAGGGAGTGGGAAGGGGTGACAACATTTTATCGGAAAAACTTTGCGACACAGCGTGGCTGATTTCTGTGAACAGACTCCCTGTCAGGGCGGTGGTTGAGTGGAGCTGTTATGTTACAACAAAAAAATGTCCGATGATTCTTTGTGATGAGGATTAAACTCTTCAACATCTGCTGCTCGACTGCCACCGAACCAAAGACATAAGAAACAAAATGACCAGCGTAGGTTTTAATATCCAACCTGATTTAAAATCTGTCATGTATGGACTTTTCAATGAAACCTACACGGACTCAAAGAGATGACTGTTCTGGTTGGTGATGTGCGTCATCAACTCACAGATATGGAAAACGAGAGCCAAAGTCATAATTCATCAATCAATGATCTCCAGTGACGCCATTTTCAAAAACATAACAGTCCTCGGCCCTGGGACATTTTGGATATTTAAATTTTCTTGTTCACTGTGCATTTAATATTGTCAATATCCCTACGTGTGTGTATTTGATGTATTTTGTATTTATTTGTAGGATAATAGCCTCTACCTTCACCTTTTAACCATGTAACCATTAGTGCAAGCTAGGTGTGATGGCAGCTCCTGTTTTTGCTTCTACATTGAATGTGAATGTACATTACCACTTTTCACAAAGGTATGTGGCTCACTTATATGTATGTGTGTATGTGTATGTATGTGTGTGTATATATATGTATGTATGTATGTAAATGTATATATATATGTGTGTGTATGTATGTATGTATATACACCGATCAGCCATAACATTATGACCACCTGCCTAATATTGTGTAGGTCCCCCTTTTGCCACCAAAACAGCCCAGACCCGTCGAGGCATGGACTCCACTAGACCTCTGAAGGTGTGCTGTGGTATCTGGCACCAAGACGTGAGCAGCAGATCCTTTAAGTCCTGTAAGTTGTGAGGTGGGGCCTCCATGGATCTGACTTGTTTGTCCAGCACATCCCACAGATGCTCGATTGGATTGAGATCTGGGGAATTTGGAGGCCAAGTCAACACCTTGGACTCGTTGTCATGTTCCTCAAACCATTCCTGAACCATTTTTGCAGTGTGGCAGGGCGCATTATCCTGCTGAAAGAGGCCACTGCCATTAGGGAATACCGTTTCCATGAAGGGGTGGACTTGGTCTGCAACAATGTTTAGGTAGGTGGTACGTGTCAAAGTAACATCCACATGAATGGCAGGACCCAAGGTTTCCCAGCAGAACATTGCCCAAAGCATCACACTGCCTCCGCCGGCTTGCTTTCTTCCCATAGTGCATCCTGGTGCCATGTCTTCCCCAGGTAAGCGACGCACACGCACCCGGCCATCCACATGATGTAAAAGAAAACGTGATTCATCAGACCAGGCCACCTTCTTCCATTGCTCCGTGGTCCAGTTCTAATGCTCACATGCCCATTGTAGGCGCTTTTGGCGGTGGACAGGGGTGGGCACCCTGACCGGTCTGCGCTATGCAGCCCCATACGCAACAAACTGCGATGCACTGTGTGTTCTGACACCTTTCTATCAGAACCAACATTAACTTTTTCAGCAATTTGAGCTACAGTAGCTCTTCTGTTGGATCAGACCACACGGGCCAGCCTTCGCTCCCCACGTGCATCAATGAGCCTTGGCTATGACCCTGTTGCTGGTTCACCGGTTTTCCTTCCTTGGACCACTTTTGGTAGGTACTGACCACTGCAGACCGGGAACACCCCACAAGAGCTGCAGTTTTGGAGATGCTCTGACCCAGTCGTCAAGCCATCACAATTTGGCCCTTGTCAAAGTCGCTCACATCCTTACGCTTGCCCATTTTTCCTGCTTCCAACACATCAACTTCGAGGACAAAATGTTCACTTGCTGCCTAATGTATCCCACCCACTGACAGGTGCCATTGTAACGAGATAATCAGTGTTCTTCACTTCACCTGTCAGTGGTCATAATGTTATGGCTGATCGGTGTATATGTATATATGTATGTGTGTGTATGTGTATATATATATATATTCTTTTTTTTGTGTGGGTGTACAAGGTAAAGTATTGTTAACTGATTACTTAATATTTCATATTTTTTTATACCTGAATAATAAAGATTTGTGTTTTATCAATAGAAAAAAAAAAGGAAGGGGGGCTTCTTGACATCCCTGTTTTACAACACACACACACACACACACACACACACACACACACACACACACACACACACACCACAACTACCTGCCCATGCTAATCACACCCCCCATAATAGATGGGGGAAATAAGGGGGGAAACTCGATAAACCCATGGCATTTTCTACTAGCAAAAAAACATGGTTGACACCTCTCTATTCATTTCCACGAATATGGGATCTCCTACAATCTAAACAACAAATGGTTTTGGGGGGCTGTGAAGGGAAAGGGGGTTTCCTGAGACCCCCTCATTTTACAACACGCATGCATGTGTAAAAAAGTGGCTCATATATTCCTCTTATGTAGTTACGTTTGACAAAAACCTTGCAGGGGGCGAGCTAGGCACTCACCTAGGGCACTGCCAGCTGGTGGGTTGCCAAAGAGGAGGAAGAAATCTTTTAAAATTCACTTCAGACGCTTTTCCTACTTTTAAAAGTCTGTCACTAATATCCAATGCATGCAGTACATTACTGTAAAATAAAAACGCACTAAACACCTGAAGCTGAGGCTAGTCTGCAGGCAGAGTCTGCAGAAGGGCACTCTACTGGGGGCTGATGTTTGCTGTCATTAACCCGCAGTTCATTTGCTATAACCAGGTACAATAACCTGGTTACTTATGTTCCATGCAAACATCATAACAGGATCCACACCGGGATCAGACTCATAACTGCAATATGGATACTGTGTGCATAGGTGCTTCCACAACTCCAGTCATGTAGTAGTCAGTAAGTCAGCAGATACAACAGATAGTCTGTAATGATAAACAATGATCTGCAGTTTGCACTACATCCCCCCTGCCGCACTGTGCTCCGTTAAACCTGTCTGCTGCTGAGCCACAGAATATCTAAAACAGCACAGTGGCCATTTTCTGTCTATTTCAGAGACATTTAGAAGGTGAAACACACCTTTAAAACACTGCTGTTTGTTGAAAACTTCAGTATTTTGTTCTGAAGTTAACAAGGGTTTGTCTAAATCCTGTCCTACATAATAAAATACTCTAAAACTAGCATAACTGTTATAAAATATTATAATGAAGAGATCATTCTGCTCATGGCTGCCAGTGGATTTCTGGCCTAGGGTTCCAAACCCTCCAGACATGGCCCTGCCTCACGGTCTTCCTCAATGAATGGGGTTTGCTCAGCAAAGTCCGTGTGATGTTTTTTTTTCTTCTTCAAACTACTGTCTCTAACTAAGAGAATGTTGCTGCCATGGTGAAGTGAAATCAGTGTTAGCTGTTGGTACGAGGCGGGCTGTGAACCATATTCTCCTGTGACAAAGTAACACACTTTGCTAATTAAACCATTCATCACAACCTCTTCTTGAAGACGTATAATAACGTCACATTACAAACAGTGAGGTCTATTGTCAGGAAAGCTTACACAATCGTTGTTGTAAGTGTTGAACAATAGTAGTGAACAATCATACGTAATGTCATCGTAAAACAACCTGAAATGTTCCTGTGTGTATGTCTCACTTGGTCTGTGTGGAGCCCACCAGAGGAAGACAAAACATCAGTGACAATAAGAAGAGAAGGAGGAGATGTAGGAAAACCCAGTCTCCAGAATTAGACATAACTGGGAGAAACACTAATTGGTGACAAGGTGCAGCATCAATTAGACATCAACGTCTGTGTGCGTGTGTCTATTACAAAGGCTTTATTCTTAAAATAGCATGAGACATCACAACAGATCAGACAGTGGAAGCTGCTCATTAACTGCTTTGTGTTTGAACTATTCTGAGCTCTCCATCTGCAGGCACACACACACACACACACACACACACACACACACACACACACCCAACAGAACAGGGAAAAGCCCACTCTGAACCAAACGCTACATATCAAATCTGACAATACGCTGTTATCTAGAACTCATGTTTGGTATAATATTTCTAAAGTGCAGATGTTTCAATCCTCTCAAAAGAAAGTATTTTGTTAGTAGTGATATTAAAGTTAGCTAATAAAAGTTGGTAGGCATTTTACCAAGTGTGTAATGATGAACAGAATTCATGGTTTGGTACGTTCAGTACAGCACACTAAACAAAAGCAGCACAGAAGATAACAGCTTGGTCATTTATTTTGAAAAACATAAACATTAAACAGTGGTATGTCAGCGTATTGCTAACTCCCCAAAAATACAGTTTGCTGTCATGACAAGACAGTTTTCTCATTTTGACTAGATCCTTATTATAATCACATATTATTTTATATTATTATATTCATATTTTCATCAAGATCAACTGACTTGTTCTTTAGCACCACCATGAAGTTGACATTTTTGGTTTTTAGTCAAGTGTCTCAACAACTGTTGGATGGATTGCCATGGAATTTGGTGCAGACATGTTCCCCTCAGGATGACTTGTAATAACTTTTCTTATTCCATTTAACAAGAAACACATCGCTTTATCTTGCTATATCACAAAAGTAGTGAGTTTGTAGTTTTTACACCTAATCAACGTATCTCTAAAACTGTTTCTTGTTTCTTGACCTCATTAACTGTCCTATTGCCAAGCTTTCCTGGTTGAACTTGTACTGCAGAATTTATGTTCCATGTGCTAAGATGTAGACCTAATTTGAGTTTATTAAGCGAATTCAGCAGTAATTATTTGATATGAAATGTGTAGACAACCAAAAAAAGTTGTATAACAAACCAAATGTCCTGTAAAGAACAGTTAGAATACACACTACACCACACAATACATTGTTTTTAGGACGAATAAACAATATTTATCCAGAGTAGGCACCTTTTCTTTTGGTTTTGTTTTTTGGGTGTAATTTTCCTTGAGCAATACCAAAACAGCCAAAATAACTAACAAATGTAGCCAATCCAACTACTTTGAGTATCTACTTAAAATACAGACCAGCTGTAATAAACTATGAGTTGCTTTAGTTGGCAAGACTTCAAAACATGACTCCTCTCACATCTTGAAACAAACATGAGTCGCTCTTCATCCTAATATTTCAGGGAGGAAGAGAGAGGCAGAGACAGAGGTAAAGACAGCAGTTGTATGGCAGCGCTCTCACACTTGTCACCATCAAAAGGTCACAGTGACAGATCTTACATTTCTCCAGCCCTTTCTTCCCTGTACCATCTCCTCTTCCCTCTCACTGTCTCTTCTCAAAGTTGAGCTCCCCTGTGTGTGTGTGTGTGTGTGTGTGTGTGTGTGTGTGTGTGAGTGATAGAGAAAGAGGGAGAAAGGAAGAGAGAAGTTGCAAACTTTCCTGTGCATGTGAGTGTTGAGATGAGAGACAGACTGAGATGAGTGAGTGTGTGTGTGTGTGTGTGTGTGTGTGTGTGTGTGTGTGTGTGTCTTCCTTCCTCGTTGTGTGTGTGTCAGAGCGAGAGCAGAGCGGGGAGATGAGAGGGGAGTGTAAGCTGTCATATTTGAGGTGTGATGCGGGTTCATGCTGAGGTGAGACTTTTCTCAGGGGTCTGGTGAACCTGCTGAACGAGAGATCTAAAAAACTTAGAGACGAGAAGACGGACAGATTAACACTGTCCTACCAACTAACCCTCCCTGTACACTCTGTGTATGGCTGCATTTTGTGTGTGTGTGTGTGTGTGTGTGTGTGTGTGTGTGTATATGCTTTCTCAGTCAAAGTTGAATTCACGCAAGGCTATCCAACACTTACTAAACTAATAATAATATATAATAATAAAATGTTAGCGCTTCTATTTGATTTCATGGTAATCTAGCCGTTAACAGTTAGCTTTAGACAGACGTCATTTCAAATAGACTGACAGGTGATTAACTATCTAGTCAGACATAAATCCTTCCTACACCTGACTCGACAGACGCACCGCTTGTTAAGCTTTCCTGACTTCGAATGAGACAAAAAACAGCCCACACAGTTGCACAGACCTACTTCATTATATAACTACAGTGCCTACGTTTAATAGTTAACATGGGTCAGGGGTCTGGAGAGTACCAAAACACAGATGCTAGCCTCCCACTTACACTCAGTCACCAGGCTAGCAGTTGTGTTTTGGTATTAAGGTGCCTGCAAATACTCATTTAATTCCTCCATATCAGTGTTGCTAGGTTATCACATTCAATACATTAGTCCCCATCCATAATCCAGTGATGCTACACTGGGCATTGTTTCAGCAGTGCCGGCAGCCAGGTTTGGCTCCTATCAGTATCAGTATACTTTTGTTGCCTTTGGACCGAGCCAAGCTAGCTGTTTCCCCGTTTCCAGTCTTTGTGCTAAGCTAAATTAGCCAGCTGCTGGCTGTAGTGTCGTATATACCTGACATGAAAGTGGTATCTGTCTTCCTGTGTGCATTATTAAAGATATCATTTCATCATCAGTAAATAATGACGGTTTAGATTTTTGTTTCTTTTACTTGACGTTTCTTTAACATTGTCACTGTGAGCATGTTAGCATGCTGATGTTAGCATTAAGCTCAAAGTACCCCTGTGTCTGAGTACAGGCTCACAGAACCACTTGCATGGCTGGAGACTCTCAGGCTTGTTAACATTCAAACTCCTATTTTGACATTATGTGCACGGTTATAATTGCCAGTATGCACAAGTTCCATCCACCAGTGAGTCAAATGATCAAGTCATATTGAGTTTAACCAGAATAAAGGGAAACAAGTACGAGTACAAGTAAGACTTTCTCGCAGTGACTGCTATTAATTCCCAGCCACATGTGAAAATCAAATAATATAGTTTGAGCTCAACAGTTCATTCTTGACCTTGGAAATAGCATTTATCTTTTTAACTTAAAGGCCATTTACTCATTTGTTCTCAAGCTTTTGACCATATCACATGGTTTTTATCAGTGGAATTTGCTCAGTTGTAATGTAACGAGATGTCTTTTAGGACTTCAGTTTGATTTTAGTCTCCATTCCTGCTGCTGTGATAGTGATTTTAAACTCAGCTGGTTAAAACGTACAGGAGTCCCTAGTGAAATGTGAATGTAACGTTGTTCTTAGTTAGTTGTTACTAACTCAACTTCTTCCTGTAGTTGTGTGCTTTCTCTCCTCCTCTCCCCCTTTAACCCAACCGGTCGAGGCAGATGACCGCCCACCCAGAGCCTGGTTCTGCTCGAGGTTTCTACCTGTTAAAAGGGAGTTTTTCCTTGCCACTGTCGCCTAGTGCTGCTCATGGTGGGAATTGTTGGGTCTCTGTAAATATAAAGAGTCGGTCTAGACCTGCTCTACTCGAAAAAGTGCCCTGAGATAACTTTGTTATGATATGGCGCTATATAAATAAAACTGAATTGAATTGAATTGAATCAGAGAGAGGCGAGCCTCTGATTCAGAAAGGATTTCTTCTGTAAAGAATTACGATGCCTTTGTGAGGGAATATGTGAAGGAGTGGAACTTGCTTTGCTAGTGCTTTGCATCTCCCTAAACATGTTTCTTTGTTTTTCAAAAAGGACCTGTCTAATGCTCTCCCTTTCTCTATCTATCTTTCAAAGTGTGCCGACTTCTCTGTTCCTCCAGACTTAAGAAACATATCAAAGTGGCATGCTGGGAGATCTGCAAGACACGAAGGTTTGAGTAAATAGGATAAAACAATGAGTGAAGTCAGTTCAGCGGTGTATCCTGCCACTTGGGAGTGATTTTGTGAGTGAATTCTCATCAGGACAAACAGAGGGGGCTGGAGCAGGAGAGGAAAGGCTCTCCCTCAGCACACCACCTTAATGAAGAGCTCTTCCCTTCTGACAAAGGCCTCAACACACACGAGCACATGAGCGAACACACATATACAAAATCCTCTGCTTGTTATTCCCCAACAACATGGTTACCGAGAGATGTCACTCCAAAGGGTGAAGAAAAATAATAATTGCTCCAGTCTCTGTGAAAGGCTTTTCCATTTTCTATTTGTCCATTTTGCTCTATCTGCTTTTCATAAATGAGGCAATAATACACTTTGCATTTTTGAAAATACACAATGGATTTGGAATAGATTTGTTTGCCCTCTGTTTTTTTATATTCTCAGTTTGGGGGTTTGTTTGGTTCCATCTTTCTTTCTGACATTAAATGAAGATTTGACTGATAACCATTTGAAGGCCAATAATGATGTTTACTACATTTGATTCTGATCATTTACATGTCACATATCAATCTATATATCAATCCAAAAACTATTCAGAATTTCACTATTTTCAGGCAGTAAAAAGCCTCAGAAGCAACAAAAGCTGCATTTAAAACACCCCAAGTAGAAACAGCTTGGCTGGTTCTGTCCAAAGTAAAAAAGAAAAATCCACTTACCAACACCTCAAATTCACACAATGTATCAGTGTTGGTAGGCTTATTTCCAGTATAGCTGTTTCCCCCTGCTTTCAGTCTTAATGCTAAATGCCTCCCAGCTCTCGCTCTGCACAGACTGAGTGGTATCAATTTGCTCATCTCACTTTCAGAAATAATGCAAATAAGCACATTTCACAAGATGTCACAAGAAGTTTTCCTTTAGAGCTGCATTAGTTACCGTCTTATAAAGTTGATGTGGCTGACACAAACATTTACAGACAACTGCCTGTTACACATCCAGCAGACACAGAGCAACATTTGCATTTATATGTTTCAGAACACATGACAAATATAATTCCCGTATTATATTAATAATATTATTCACTCTCCTTCACTCATGAGTAAAATATCGGACTCTTTAGCTGCTAAATGCTCCACCTTCTTCCCCAGCTAGAGACTGTGACTGTCTGCTGTTTGCTGCTGGTATAAGGTTGATAAGAGCGGTGAGAGTGAACCAAACAGTAAAGTAAAACCAGAAATAAAGCATATTTCCCAAAATGTTGAACTATTCTTTTAAAGAGAAGTTAAAACTAGAAAACTAGAAATAAAATAAAACATTAATACAGCTTAATCAATCTGATCAAGTATTTCTAAAGCTGTTTTGTAGACTTAGAATTGTACTCACTGCGTGAATCCACATCCATCTTATTGGAGCCAGACTACACCAAATCATATCTGAATTTTAATTAAAGCCCTATATCGCCTGCTGTCAAATCCAATTACAGGTCTAACCCTACTTTGAACTCAAACAAATCAAACCATGTCATTTCACCTGTTACCCAAAGCCATCATCCTGGAGGTCAGGTGTGTGTGTGTGTGTGTGTGTGTGGGGGGGGGTCCCATCCAAACTGCTCTGGCTTTGGACCCCCCTCATCTCATTCTGCTCCCATCAGTCACCATGCCTGTGTGGTATTATAGTATTTGCGCAGAAAAGAACCTCGTGAGCTTCCAATTAGCAACCAACAAAACCAACACAACCTGTCACAGTGGATTATCCCAAAACCTCCCATCCCCTCCCTCACCAACACCCCCCTCTTCCACATCACATGCTGGTTTGCTCCACCACCCTATTTACATTTTTATTGGGCAATTATCTCCCTCTCTCCCCAGTCTGTCTGGGAGCAGGGCGCTCAGTAATAGGGGGAATCTCAGCCATTCTCTAATTGAAAGACTTTCTGGGGATTATGGAGAGGTCAGAAATAAAGTTGTTTTCAGAAATCATAAACATAAGCCTTTTCTCTCACTCTGTTGAGGAATATTATTTTTTCTCCAGCAGCTGTTTATCATTGCGGGAGTTTTTTTTTTCTCAGAGCAGAGGGGCTTATCTCTCCTCCGTGAATACTTTAAGTTGGGAGTCTGCAGCTCTTATTACCAATGGGGAAACAGGAGGGACAGAGGGATGATAGGACTTTTAGATGGGCTGAATTAGCCTTGCATGTGCCGCTCGCTTTCCTCCTCAGTCATTCATGCCTCTGATGTGTCATGATGTTGTAATGTAAAGGTTTGACAACCATGAGACACAGAAGCCACACACAAACACGCACTCATGTTATTCCACCACATCCATCGCTGCACGCTTTGAAGGACGATGCTGACACACAGAGCACATGACTCTTAAAAGCAATAGGCTGATATTTTGGATTTTAATTGGTTAGTTTTATTCAGCAGATGCTTTTCACACCATGAAGAGGAAGTTGAAGCGGGTTTGCAGCTTGCTGGGTCCCCTGGTTTTTGGAACAAATGCTAACAGCGTTAACCAGATGTTATTTAAGGGCACCTAGGGGACAAACTTTAAAGTGTTTGCCACCACATTGTGTCTGCTGAAGAAAAATAACTGGATAAAGTTCAGGCTTTCAAGCAAACTCTGAAACATACTGTACTCAGGTGAGCCACAGATTTGGAAACAGATATTTACTGCTGCATAAATAAATGACTTTGTACTGTTTTGCGTGTTTGTGTACGTGTGTGTCTGCACATACAGTACCTTGTATGGATCAAGGGAGTATGCTAAAAGTTTATTTCTGTTTTTGAGTAGAGCAGAGTTGCACTAAATTATCTTTAAACTGCTCTCTAAGCGGCAATTTTATTCCATGTTTGCTTCATTAGACAGAGGGAGACAGGAAAGATGGGAGACAGGGAGGGGATGACATGTGAAAAAGGTCATGGACCAGATTCAAACCCATAATGCCGCAGGACAGCCAGGTTTAGGGTAGAGCCAGACGGAAAGTGGCCAGACTGCCGGGTGCCACCTACGCCTCCTGTAATCAGCCATTTGTGGGCAGATAAGTCAGGTTGTCAGCTTGTCAGGTGACCTACATTGGTGGAGTTGCATTGAATGGAAGTTATATTTAAGCATCTACCTCAATCAATTTGGCTGTACTATTACACATTTAGAGAAGATAGGAGAGATGTTACTAAATCTGAAACGCTTGGAAATACTCAAGTAGATTAAATAGTTATTTGGGACACATATTTTGTCATGAACAGGTAAATGTTGCAAAGGTTTCTGTGCATCATCCAAATCATTTCTGACAAAGCAGCAGGATGGAACTTGAGTCCTTGTGTATAGGATTTAAATGGTCTCACTTTAGCGACCCCTAGTGGTAGTATCAAAAAAGACACTTGGGCAGACAGCACAGATACCGAGGATGGGAGCAAGACAGACTCTACCAATTCTTACCAGGGTTGCGTCTCTCTCTCTCTCTCTCTTTTTTTACAAACAAATACTTCTGTGGAGGGGCAGTGGAGTTTGGCCTTGACTGGTGCAGACTCACTGTGTGAGAGTTTTATTGTCCTGTCCCACTCACTAGTAGCAGTTTTGGTATGGCCCTTGATATGGCGAAGCCTCCAGGTGAACATGCAAACAGAAGTGGAGTGGATAGGACGAGTATGATATCTGGAATCCTGTTGGACCAGTCTCTCTGTCTTTAAGTAACTGAGGCTGACAAGAGTTTTTATTAACAGAGTAGGAGCATTTCATGTAGGGAGGTGTCTATGCTTGGTAAACATCAACTTTATTGGCCAAGTTTGTTGGAATTTGACTTTGGTTCTCAATATACACATTTACAGGTGGATACAATACAGACATACAGCTACAGAAAAATAAGATAATATAAGTAAAAATATAAGTAAACTTGAACATATAGCTTTTATATGGAGGCAAGAGCTGGACAACAAACTATCTATATATAGGTCAGACTGTTACTATGTAGTATACACCAGTGGTTACCAACCTTTTTTGTCCGACGTACCCCCCCAGTCCTATCAGATGGGCCTAAGTATCCCTTTATCGGACCCCTCTGATAGAAGAGACGGCTTTATGGTGTTGTTCAATGGTATTTTTTAGTAGTTTTGGCCAAGTTTGCATTTGTCCTGCTGCCATTTGCAGTGACAGAAACTGGTTGTCTCAACCATTTACAGCATCTTTACTTTGAGCTTTTTGTTGTCTTTTTTCCAGCTAGTCTTTCTCCAGTGTTAATCAGCTTACAATTGACTCAGGTTGGTGGGAAACTGAAGACAGTCAGACTACCATAGTTGGTAAGTTATTGTGACAATAACTATAAGATGTGTAATCTTACACATGTTGATTTTTCTCCTAAATACAAATATGTGGATATATATTATCAAATCATCATTTCTATTTATTCAAATTAGCTGAGATTCACAATTCTCCACGTGGGTACAAGTACACCTGGTTGGGAATCACTGGTATACACACAGCAGGGTTTGTACAGGCAGCAGGAGTACAGATAGTGCAAAGAATGCTGTAATGAATACAGTATAATAATAATTATTATTATATGTAGATTAAAATAAACTGGATGCTTTTCATGAACACAATCCGTGCTAAATGTTCAAATGAGGGGGGAGGAATGAAGAATGTGAGAAATAAAAATAAACATATCGATATATTTATTGCATGTTGCTTTGTTTTCCTCTACTCTGATGCTCTCTCTCTCTGTGTGTGTGTGTGTGTGTGTGCATGCATGCATGTGTGTGTGAGAAAGAGATGAGCAGGAGGGAATAAGGAGGTAGGAGTAACAATGGAGAGTCAGACAGAATAGAAGAAAACATGTAAAGAGTGTGTGTGTGTGTGTGTGTGTGTGTGTGTGTGTGTGTGTGTGTGTGTGTGTGTGTGTGTGTTTAAGGTTGTAGTGATTGCTGGCTGAGGAGATAAGTGGACGGAGTTTGCAGCCCAACAAACAGCAGCCATGAGAAGAGTGGAGAGGAGAGGCTCTTGGGTAAAGACGCGTGCTGCACTTAAGAGCCAATTACCCACCATGTACACATCTCCTCCTCCTCCTCCCTCTTCCTCTGCTATCTCTCCCTCTCTGCTATCCAACATGGCACTCATCTTAGTTTAATGGCCTACAGGGACTCCAACACACACATTCCTGCACACACACACACAGGCGTACACATAAAGACATGTTTGCATGTGTACAGTGTGACTGCGCACACAGAGATTGCCTCATGATGTGTGTGTTTGCAATCCCCTAATCTCTCCTTTAACTCTCTCTGTTCTTTTACTATCTCCTTCCCTCTCTACTTCACACACACATGCACTGCTGCACACTCACACACAGACACACACTCATCTTATTTTAATGCGTCTGAAGGGGAGGCACTCAGCAGCACAGCAGGGGGGCTTCCTGGCAAGTCACGGAAGCACTGAAAACATACACTCCTGCTCACGCTACCACCATACACACGTAAAACACACACACACACACACACACAGATGCAGTATATGCATATGCAAGCATAAAGCATAGCACAGAAATAACACACAAAATCACACTGTGGTAAGGCACACGTTGGCTGTTGTGTTATGCAGGGGACATGCTCCAACACAGGATCGCAGTAGAAAGTAAAAGTCATCCAAATTCCGTGACTGGGAGGCTGAAAACACTCTCACCAGTCCACCAGCGCTAGACAGGAAACTCTGTCAGAGGCTGTCCTGATCTGACAAGGTCTTTTGGTCTTTTTTTTTTTGGTCTACAATAAAGTATTTTTTTAAAGGTATGGTGTAAATATTCATTAAGCATTTCCCAAAGTCGGATTGTGGCGACACTAAAATGATTATCAAAGCAAATCACAAGGGCATCAATTAATTTACCAGATTTCGAGTCTTTTAGTTGAGACCCTGCGTGTCACTTTGACATTTTTTCACTCCGTCTGCCTGGTGTGACTTCTTTATCAGCCAACCTTTGATAAATCTGCCTGCTGGAGTGTGTATTCCCTGCTGCCATTTTGGCTTTTTTGATTTGATCGATAATTGCGAGTCCTGGAGAACACGCAGCTCGGCCAGTGTTAGAAGTATTATTTGCAGGCTACAGAGGAGGAAGAATACTGATTGTTCAAGTGCCAAAAATAACTACCAGGACAGCCAGTGTTGGTGGTTGACTCCACAATAAGTTGCATGATAAGGAACGAAAAGCAGGCTAAAGCACACTAAAATGGTCTTTTATGAAGGAAAAAATCACTACAAGGCAAACATGAATAACGTAGGAGGTTGATTGTAGCTTTAATTTTAACATCCAAACAACTGTCCAATGGTTGTATTGTAGATGTGTTTAGGACCTCTGCTGGATGCTTGAAGAAGACATCAGCAGCAACTGCCAAACTGTGAAAAACTGCTGGGTGGGGAAATGAACACCTTGAACTAGATTGATGCAAATTGCACACCATACACACACCATGTCTCTGTCAAATATGAACACACAAACATCATACACACACTCCTAGAATTTGTGTGATTTATTGAGTGTTGCGGTATATTGGAGGAACAATTGTAAATCTGCGTAGAATTTATACAGTATATTAAAAAAAAGGAAGCTCCTAATAACGTCAGATCTTGTCTCATAATCATGATGTTTAGATGTTTTCTTCAGTGGAAAAAGTAATGAAGTTCATTGATTTCTTTACAGACATCAGTGGTTACAGTGCAAACAGGAACTGCTAGTAGCTAATGCAGCATGAGTTTTCATGGTGCACATTTGCCAAAATGTATAGACATTAGCTAACTGTGTTCATTTTCTCCTTAGCCGCATTATACTTTCTGTTTACATCACCCAAAGCATGGGGAACCCTTCTTTTTTCTCATGAAATGTATTCATTTTATTGAAAAAAGAAAAACAATAGGAGGCTCAAAATCCAGAAATATAACCTGTTTTGAAACTGTCAGTACTCTATCTATTTACATATAGATATGTTAATAAATAAATAAATACATATAAATTAATTATGAATTTCTTTTTTTTTTTTTTTAATAAAAATAGTTTTGTTACATAACAGTAACCTAACCTTTTCTGAAAATAACATTTGGTATGCCTAGCTAAGACACATAGCGAATATAAGACATAAGCCTAAATAAAGAGAGTGAAAAGCAAGCAAAAACAGCCAAGTTTTTGCTAGTGCATAGTTTTTATATGTTTTGGCCAATTTGAGTTTTATTTTTGTAACTCTGGCTATTGGTTCTGTGGGTTATGATACCACTGTACTTACCATAATGCATGGGGGGACATGGCAACAACAATGGGTTTCTTTCATCCTCCCAAACTACAGTGGCCTTGATTTGACGATTGTGAGTACAATGATATTATATGATATCAGTGTTAGAAATAATGAGCACTGCTTTGACAATAAGTTATTATTTAGTTTAATTTAATTATCCTTTAAATAGAAAATCTATTGACATTTTATAATTAAATCTCACTTACTATTGAACTCGATGCCCCCTTTTTGTCTCATGTAGTCGATTCCAACATGGCCAAGTGTGTGTTACACAAAAGTTTCAGACATCCCATAAACATCACTTTGGAGTGCTGTATATTTGGAGCTGAAACGTCTTGCAGTGTTTGACGCTAAGCCTCACTGCAGTTGTTTTGATCTTTCTCACAGTGGCCAAAGGGGGGGAAGCCTGACAGCACCGTTCCAAATTGCGTTTCTGGGACAAAGCCTGTTTTTGTTCAGCCCTGTATGCGGACAGAGTCACAGCGAGGCCAGTGGGCCAAAAACCTCATGGTCCATAATCCTGATTTTACACTGTAAACAAATGGGCTGCATTCTGTCGAGATGTATACCCGATACTGAAATATCAAGCTTATCAGCTGTGGAAAAAAAATATGGGTTTGGGAATGGTAGACACTCTGGTGCTGCATCCCCTCTTCAACAGATCCAAAGCACCACCAGTCCAGTAGGCAGCAAAGAAGAGTATGGCCCCTGTCACGCTATGTATTATGTAAAATCCTGCAGTTTCCTGAAAAAAGTTGTGTGAGGCTTTTAGAGCAGAACTGAAGTGAGCAGAGCGGGACACTGAGTTGTGGTGCTGGTGGCGCTGTGTGGCTTTGAGCTACAGTAACAGATGTTTTACCAAGAACACCCAGGGTGCCTGATGGGATGTTTTAAAGGTCACTGTTATTCTGTAATAAGAGGCAGTTCCCCAGAGCTCCACCATACTGTACCTGTCAGCAAATACCAGACCTGGGGTGTTTAGCTCCATCTACTTTTCACTGAACAAAAGCAAGGTATTATTTGTACATTCAAAACAGCTTAAAAAGGCAGTGGACATTTAAATATGCAAAGACCTAAGGCACAGCTCCTTCAGTATGATAATACAGAGTTAATGCAGTTTCAATATTAGATATTACTTTTTATATTACATATTATATTCATTCATCATATTAAATGTTGATCTCCCATCACTACCTTAGATCAAGAATACCCGTAGTCACCACCCAGTGATAAGCTAATGGGCCAGCTAACCCTGCTGTCTTGACACAAGCAGCCATGATTTCATCTTCACTGCACCACACAATATTAAAAACCAGATGCACACAGTTGTTTCTGAAGCAGAGTGGGAGAAAAGCAACGTGATTTCCTGTGGAGCATGGAGCAGCTTTTTTGAAAGTCAGAGGATCTGTGATCACTCTCAAGATATCACTCCATCCCACAAGCAAATAGATCGGATTTAATTTTCATCTCTTTGCAAATGTAAGTGCTGCAGTGTGCTGCAACTAATGGATGTTATCCGACTGACAGTACAGATCTTTTTATTAAGATGTTAATATCGTGCACCTACTGTGTGTTTGGACACGTCTGTGTGACAGCTCAGACAAATTGATTAAAGAAGACCTACTAATAACTTCAGCTGTATTTCCCCCATGCTCTCATGTTCTTTCTTAGAACATTAAGGAAGTAGAGACGTAAAACAGCTGCTGTTTTTTCACTCAAGTTTAAACATAACTAACTCAGGCACGTTGTTTTCTAAAACACCTAGAGTGAATCGTGTATGTTTGGGTCTTTCCATCATCTATGCATTCATTCTGTTTCACTTCACATCATATAATGCATCTGACAGGAAGCTTTTACCACATTTGCTGTGAAGAAAATAGGATGGGGTTTGTGAAGAGTGAGAATGGACATTTTATAAAAAGCTCTGACTGCTACTTGGCTCACATACATGATGATGTTAGTCACTATTAGGGTTTTTCCGTGGGCCCGGCTCGGCCTGCTTTAGCCACGCCGTGATAACGTGTCTCCACTACAGCCTCACAGCAGGGGATATACAGTCTATGGGATAGCTGCTGCTGTCAGACAGAGTGACCACGGCAGTCCAGTGATGGTCTCCTCCCCTTGCTTTTATTGTGAAGAAGTTATAGGAAATGCAGTTAGCGGAGCTTCATTGGTGGTGCTATTCTTCAATAAAAATATTCTACATATTCTGTGCTATTTAGTCGGATCACTTTTAAATATTGCAGAGAGGAATAGTACAAACAGTAAGCCTTTTTTAGTTCATTGGTTTTGTTTTAACTGTTGGGTTCACTCTCCCCACTCTCATTAACTCAATTCACAGCTGTTTTTATCAACAAGCTCTGATAAACCCACTGTTACACTACCTGTCCAGCACCAAACAGCAGACAAAGTAGCCACTAGTCGGCGTATGGATTTGAACATTTAGCAGCTAAAGAGACAGATTTTCTCAGGAGTTGATGTAAAACTGAGCTAAAAGGAGAGAGATTATCCTTAATAATACTTCATTGGTCAGGTCACCAGAAACACGACTCCAAATTAATGCAATGTAATTGTTTGCTAAGATTGTCTACCTTGTCTATAAGTGAAATGAGTGTTGCTTTCAGCTTGTTGTTGAGTCCCGCTGCCCCAAGTGGCTTAAATAAATAAATAAAGAAAAAATAGATGAATGCAGCTTTAAATGAATGGTTCAGCATATTCAGAAAATAATTTTTTAAGTTAGATCACATCTCTGCTTTAAGTACAGACCTAGAGCCAGGAGGTGATTAGCTTAGCATAAAGACTGGAAGCAGCCTGGAAGCTAGCCTGGCTAAATACCAAGATCACTTTCTCAGGAGTTGGTGGAGACCAAATCAAAGCTAAACGATTAGTCAGTATTGGACTTACACTCATTAGGCGGCTAGTCAATATGTTTGCTAATGTTGCTCCAGGATGGAGGATGGATAATTAGGTTTGCTAACACGTTAGCCATAACAATTCCATAATATGTCAGATGTGTGTTTTTCAGCTTGTTGTGGAGTTCTTGTGCCAGCAAACGGTGTTATAATCAGTTACTTTACTTTGATTAGGAACCAACAAACTGGACCAAACTTTTTGATTGTGGTGTGGATGTGAAACTATATTAAAATTTTGTTCAGGTCTTCAAGTTCTCCAGCAAGAAGGTTGTTGTGGACTGTGTTGCTAAATAACCATACAGGTCTGTATGACCTCACAGCTTAGCTATGTGCTTGACTAGAAATGTGTGGAAAGCTTTATTGCAAACAAACGTGCCACAGCTTCATATTAGCAGGTAATTACTTTCTCAGCTGCAGGGTAACTTTCTGATGAAACTCAGCTTGCTGTAATGCTGGAGTCTGAGTCTTTTACTGTTATTTTAACAAATCTCTCCATTATCCAGAGTTATTCAAAAGGTCTGGGATAATATCTGGTGATAATCACCGTCACAGTACAAAAGGTAGCAGCTCTTAGCTAGCCATTAATTCAGGCGAGGGATTGGAGCACACAGCTTTCAGGCCCACATGCAAAGAAACAGATAGCTAGGTTTCACAGTGTACACTCCTTTATGTTCACTGATACACTGAAATGGGAACAAACGGCTGACACCATTTTTCAGGACAGAGATCTGCAGGGTGCAAAAATACATGAAATACCCTGAAACACACACTCACACATGCGCATGCACCGATATGTCCCAAGGCACTTATATCAGACACAAAAAGAAATAATTCAGCTTTGCACTCAAAATCACCTCTGATAGTCCCCAGCCATGAAATTTCAGCTTTGGCAAAGAAGCAGGCACAAAAAGGGAAGACAAAAACAAATCGCACAGACACACACAGACATGCATACACCCTCCCACATACAGGCCTGCCAAAAGTGGATTTGGCCAGGGATCTGTCTCTCTCTCTCTACGTCTCACTCTCTGTCTCTCTATCAGCGTAAAGACAGCCTGGTGCTGGTGCCTGGTGCCTGATGGGCTCAGTGCCATGAAGGGGCAGATGTTAAACTCTGGTCCTCTCCTCTCTTACATAACTCCTGTTTTATCGGGCCAATTCCCTGTGGTGTAATGAGGCCAATAAAATCAGTGCCTCGTTAACATACTTATGTAAGCTGAACTAATGAACTGGGCTCAGTCCCTGAGCCAGGATGAGAACCAGGGTATATTTAGGGTGTGCATATTTATATGTGGGTCTATGTATTTATGTATATGTGTGTTTCATCAAACCGGCTGAATTAGTAATGAGGTTGTCATGTTCTTTTGTTTTTTGTCAGCCTCTGTAGTCAGGAGTCAGCTCCACTTTGTGATCAAGAGCCATGGAAATAGTTTATGGCGCAGTCAACACATTCTCCCTTTAATCCGCTGAACACTTGCATTAGTGAGCGAAGACAGCAATGTAGCACAGTATAAGCCATCCTGAATGCTTTCCAGGGTGACGGTATGAGAGGGGAGGAATAAAAACTGGAGAGGTTGAGGGACGGGTTGAGGAGCGGAAAAAGGGGGAGGCCCAAGAGCAAGGAGGAGGCTGGAGAGAAAGACAGGGTTAAGCTGGGTGAGGCTAGGACAGAGACACAGCATGTCAAAGAGAGGAGAGGAGAACAGAGCAAGAGGAGGGCGAAAGGCAGAGAAAGGAGTAGGGGGGGAGTCAATTGGGGAGTGTCAGGGCTCCTCCATGGGAGTTTGACTTGCCCCCTGCTGTTCCTTTGGCTGCTTTTCTCAAAGCCTCATGTCTGAAATCTCACTTCATTTCTTCCATGACATCTTCGCCTGGCGTTGTCCATGCATCAGTGCCCTGCCCTCCTTCCACTGTTTGCTTCTTCTGCTGTCTTTGCAGAGTCGTGGTGGGAACTCTAGGTGTAGGTGTGTGTGTATATGTGTGTTGAGTGTGTCTGTGTTATATCTAAGCTGGAGTTCCAGATATGCTTCTCCTAAACAGTGTGAGATCGACAGAGCTGCAGGCCGCCAGCTAAGACTCGGAACACCCACCCTCTGAGCAAACCCTGCGGAAACAAAACGCACACACATTTACTCAAGTGCACTACTAAAATAATAATAATATTACATTTTATTTATAGAGTGCTTTTCAGGGTACTCAGAGGCACTTTACATATGTTAAAATGGTCATAGAACACATCACACTAAAAACATATACTACACAACATTAATCACACATTAAAAACAGTTCTGAAAAGGTGAGTTTTGATCAGTGATTGAGCGTGGGCAGATCGGTGCAGTCTCGGATGCGAGTTCCAGAGGGAGGGGGCAGCTATGTAGAAAGTGCTGTCGCCTCAGGTCCGGTGCTTGGTCCTGAGTGGTGGAGACAGGAGGTTGGCATCAGAGGAGTGGAGGCTGCGGGAAGGAGTGTGGTGGTGGAGCAGGTCAGTGAGGTAGGAGGGGGGCTGGTTATGGAGGGCTTTATGAGTGAGAAGAAGCACTTTAAATTGGATCCGTTGTGGGACAGAGAGCCAGTGGTGGTTCTGGAGGACAGGGGTGATGTGGTCACGGGAGCAGGAGTGGGTGAGCATCGAGCAGCAGAGTTCTGGATATAAAGAGTTTATTTATCTGGATCAAAGTTTCAGCAGCAGAGAAGGAGAGTGATGGGCGGAGACGAGCTATGTGTTTTAGGTGGAAAAAGGCCGTTCTGGTTGTGTGTTTTAAATGTCTCTGGCTAACTCCTTCTGAAATGAAAACCCTTTTAAAGGGCCTTAAATATGCACTTGATGGCTACATACATGCTAAAAATCTGAGGCTAAAGCTACATGTTCCAGGCAAAACGTCAGCAACCTGACCAGTTGATGCTCAATGTAGAATATATAAAAAATAAAGTAGCAGCACCAGTCTTGAATTGCAGGATATCTAGTTAGCCCTTTATTTAAAGTAGAGTTATAATAAGTAAAAATGTAAAATCAGATTATTATAGCATTCTAACATAAGCCTGTTTGGTTGCTTATGTTCAGAAAAGCACCACTGGACAAGCAACACAGAGGCTAGATTTAAATTTGATTGTTCATATTTTCAATAGGTTTCACTTACAGGAGAAAAGGTTTTAATGATGAGGACTAACAAGTAACACTGCCTCGGGTTACGAGTTTGGCTAGGGTTGCTGGAGTAGACTTCCCTAAATCCAATAAAGAGCAGGATAGATCTGCTAACATTAAACTCTGATATAGTAGCTTCCAGGACCGGCTCCCTCCTGAATGGGGCTTTCTCTAACGGAAACTGTAACCCCACAAAACTAACATAGTTAGCTAATTATATGCTTCTTGGGTAGGTTATTACAGTTAGTTGTTACCAGGGCATGTTTTGCAACTTATGTTTGAACAGATTAACACATGGTTTAAGTCATTCCTAATACTTTTGCTTTTGGAAAGATTCTTTAAAGAAAGATTAAGACGTGACTCTCTAAACTCTTAAGATACTGAGTATTCTGCTTATTACAGCCTCATGCATGCTGCTCCAGCATGTTGAGAAATCCAAGGCTTGACAGTCGTGCTGTGCTTGGTTACGGTTGCTAAGCTATAAATGGACTGTCGCTATTGGGGGGAACGGTTAATAACTGGTGCTGGACTGTAAGCGCTTGAACTATGCATGCTTCTTGGATGGTGAAGCTTCAGGTGTTTATTGGCACAGGTTTTCAGCAGACTTTACAATATTTATCACAAATCTGTTTCATGTCGAACTTTAAGCATCTTTTCTCCATATGGGTCTCATTCATCTTGTGACCAAACAGGGCTTTAAGTAGCCAAAGTATCGCCACGCCCTCATGTCTCTCATCTGTTTTACTTTTGATTTTAAAACAGTAGCATGTGGTGTGTTTAGCTAAGTCAACCAAGCCTGCTGTACCTATTTTGCCATATGATTGGTCAGAAATAATTTTGTTTCTGTAATTTACCCTATTGACAGTATATCAAAGTTTCTCATGTTCTTATTGAGGAAATGTTTTTTCATTGTGCTAAGCATTTCTATACAGTCCTATAGTGGATTATTTTTACGTTAGGTAATTCTAATTTTACTTACAGAATACTACTTCCACCACTGCATATAAGTGAAGAGGAGCAGGAGGAAAGGCAGCTAATAATTGCAGCTAGCTTGTTTTAATTTTGCCCGGAGTCCCTGGTGTTTGCAGGGGCCAACAGAGGGACTGGGGCACTGTTGTGTTGATCATCACACTCTTTTCTGCTCCACACAATAACACACATAAGCATTAAGCCACAATGACACACACACACACACACACACACACACACACACACACACACACACACACACACACACACTGCATTTTCCACAGCAGCCAAGCTGTCAACAATCACAACAACAGCGACCATTATGTGCAGCCGTACCGCTGCCCCCCTGCATGGCTCATTCCCACAGAGTGTGTGTGTGTGTGTTCTTTGAATCTTCAGAACACGCTCTCTAAAGGAGCCTCCGCCAAGTGAAAGTCAGTGGCCACCAGTGATACGCTGGCCAAACACTGACTACCGAGTGGCAGCAAAGCATTGAATAAAAAAAATAAAAAAAGTCCACTTTGATTGAGCTAATTTGCATAAAGAAGGAGAAACTGAAACTGAAAGTATTCTGTGGCCGTCTTTAACCGATTGGCCCGGTTTGTGTCTGTGAAGTTGACCAAGGTTCTGGTGTTCAAAGGGAGCAAACTGCAATCAACCTGGTGGAGAGAAGCCCCTCCATCTTTAATCAGGAGGAGAGAAGCGTGTCAAGGAAAAACTTTCTGCTCGTCTGTCTCACTGCACTTTTTTCTCGTCTTTTGTTTGATGTGCTCACGAGAGAGACAACGGAGAGATTGAGTGTGTGTGTAAGTGGGAGGGAAAGAGAGAGGGTGTGTGTGTGTGTGTGTGTGTGTGTGCATGAGGGAGAGATTCATTATTTGGATAATGAGTCCATCTGGGACAATATGAGACAGTTCACTTCCCCTGTGGTCATCTCCAGCATTCAGGGAGCACTTTTCCAGCTCAGAGCAAGAGGACGTCGAGCACCGCCGCGGCCTCGTTAGCATGCCTGTCGACGGCCACCGCCGCCGCGCAGGGTTCCTTTCAAGAGCACCATCAAGTGCGTCTCTTCAGGAGTTTCTCTTTATCTACGGGGCCGCGTTGTTTTTGTCCTCTGGTGAAGCCGTGCTCAGTACATCTGGAGGGGTTTACTGTCAGTGTGGCCCCAGCGAAAACAGGAAGTGACAAATCCTGCTTTTCAGTGAAAGCCATGGATCTCCAAAAATGGCAGCTTGACAAAAAGTTGCCCTTTCTGTTTACTGTAGAGCATGTAAACAGGTCACAGCGCTCATGGAAGTATATTTGTGGGTTCTGTCAGTCAGATGACCAGATGCTTTTATCACAGAGCTAAGCCAGAGTAATGGAACAGGAAAAAAGTTTCAAATTAGTTGTAATAAACTGAAATGACATTTGTTTTGTCAGTCAGTCAAGCTGAGCCTGAACTCAGTGGATCCTTTCCATAATGTTGTCAGACACTTCGAATAACAATCTCAGCCTGTCAGTGGCAAAAACAAGCACTTTTAGTGGCTGTACTTTTCACAGATGCAGTTGCCCACAAGGATTACGTTGCAGCCATTACAGTTCGTGGCTGCCAGCGGAGGCGATCTACTGGACCAATTCTAAACTTTTGGTAACTATTAGTCATTTAGACCCCAGATTTGTAAAAAAAATAGGGTCCAGGTTTAAAAATACCAGAGTTTCCCTTTAAGTAAAGCATCTAAATACTTCTTCCTCTACTGCCTATAGACCTTTTTCACAGCAGCCATTTTGACATGAAATAGTTGGTAAACACAGGTGTTACTATTCAGATTAATTAAGGCTCTGTCCGAAATAGAACAGAACCTTCATTAATGTCATTATTTCTAGCTGTCCCTTATTATCTATGACATATGAGGTCCAGTTGTAGTCTAGACTACTATTACTCATAATCAATTATTAGTTTGTGAGCCTGTTGTAACACCAGAGAACATGAATAAACAAATTAGACGCAGTAAAACGCAAACGCTGTCAGTCTGGAATGTGATTTCCCCTCGCAGGTCCATGTAGTGATGCAGGATGGCATCACCAAAACTGTTCAATGAATGAGTTAACCTCTGAGGTTTGTTTGGAATAAGTTAGTGTGACCATGATACAGACCAGAAGAAGATGAATAATGGATCAGTTTGTTCCTACCAGCCGAGTGTGTAAGGGACCTGAGACCCAGGTGTTAATAAACCTGAATTATCGTTTAAATAAAAACCTGATCCATAAAAACTGGTGTGTGCACAAATTAGAACATATGAACTTTGAATTCAAGTTAAACAAAGCAATCCAATCTAGAGGTATTCAGGGTTCAGACAGCTGCAGCATTACTATTTTATTATTTTCTTTTGTGTTCTTCTTACCTTCAAGCGGTGCTCTACCGTGGGGTGCATCCCAATCGCTGGAATAAATAAAGTATGGATTTTTCCATAGAGTTGAGCACAAATGGCTGATGTGATTTTACCCCAGCTGGGTGGTGTACTTGCTTCCCGATGGGAGAATCAGAAACGTTAATCGATACACTCTCTCCCTCTTTGAACCCCCCGTCTCTCTCACCTCAAAACAAGCAAACAAAGAGCAGCCTGCCCTCGCCGACATGGAGGCAGGCGGGAAAACAACTTTATGGCAAGAAGTCAGAGCCCCGTCGTCTTTAAAGCACCTTGGTGAACATGTGTTGTGACAGTGTGTTCTGGCTCCACCTTTGTCTTTTCTCCAGTCACGGCACCGTGTCGTCCTCCTTTTACTCCACCACCTCTTTCCTCTCCTGAGCCAAGAAAACATCAGGCTTGGTGGGCAAGCCCTGCAGGAGAGAAGAAATGCCGCTAAGAGTGTGCAAGGTCGGAGATAAGTGGAGGTAGTAACTTGTGGAATGAGACAGAAAGAGACCAACAGAGACGAACGTGCACGCCTGCCTGCAAGTGCACAAGGCTCCATTCAGACCTGCTACTACAGTACTGCACACAGGAAGCACGCAGGGACACTTCCCTTGTCATTAATCACAGTGACAGGCCTTTTGTTGTCACTTAGCAGCTGTGTGCTGGGGAACATTACTGTTCCTGATTACACACACACACACACACACACACACACACACACACACACACACACACACACACACACACATATACACTACACGCCACAGTAGCATGTACATGTGGGACTATGTAAGAAAGGCTGTTGGCCTTGATTAAACCCACAAAGATAATTGTTATCTTGCTGCAATAGTTCTGTGTCCGCCTAGTTTCTTACAACTGAGTATCAAGGCAGCTCTAGGGAGAAAAGAAATCAGGTTTGGTTGTAATATTTAGATAAAATGTCACAGCCTGGCTCAAAGGAAAGTCAATGAGGAGAGGACGATTTACTTCACAAAATATAAGATGACCAAAGATAATGTCAGGTGTGGAAATTAAACATCAGCGGTGTGTTGAGTGCATGAGTAAGGAATGTTACATCATGTACAACGGGCATGAACCTAAACTCAACCAAACAACAAACCAAATGCCCGTGGAGAGACTGACTGGACTACAGTGCCAAGACAATAATGGACGAGCTACATCTGCCTGAAATAGTAACATAAAAACAACTGCATGTTTTGGTGTATTTATTAAATTATTTGCTTGAACATTCAAAGTCAGGTTGGAAAAAGAAAGAAAACTCTTGGTTTTAGTAACTAGTTAAACCTTATTTTACAGCAGTGACCAAATGTTTCCTGCAAGCATAGCCGCAGGAACATATTCTGAACAAGGGGTGCTGAGAAGAAAAAAAAAAGGGGGGGGGGCAATTAACTGGCAGGAATGAGGTTATGAGTGCACATATAGACTCTTAACAACACTGATAAAATATAGCTATGCAGAGTGCTTGCACGCTGTCCGTTGTTTTTGCTTTGTATAAACCGGAAGATGCACGTTTAATCTTTTCAGCCCCTCTCTGTACAGACTTTTTCATAAAATATGTATAGACAAATACACACTTTCCCAGGCGCAGTGCTTTACAGAGAGGGACCGAAAAGATTTAACATGCAACGTTATGATAAACTAATATTCAAAAGGTATACGGACCAGACTCGAAAAACAAGAACAAGAACATAACACATGCAGCCAAAGTCCAATCTCCAAAGACGAACGCATGCTGCGAGGCTGCAGCATAAAAAAAAAAACATCGTCTTACCGACTGTATCACAGAACTCTTTCTCTCCGGGTTGGCGCTGATGATGGTTCTCATTAGGACATCAATGTCCAGACTGTCCAATACATTGCCATGAACATGCATGAGAGCATGTCATTATGGCTTACTGTTACAGCCATTAGTGTTTCCAATGAATCTTAATTAATTTTCATTAATTTTATTTAATTAATTTATTTTTAGGTAAATACATTTTTGGGCCCCAGCCCCCCTCCCTCCCGTGGTGATGCCTACATGTGTTGATCACATCTCCACATTTGCCAGGAGGAATTTTAGACCATTTCCCTGTAACAAAACTGTTTCATTATATTGATGTTTCAGGATTGCCTTTCATGAATGGCTCTCTTCAGTTCATGTCACAGAATCTGTTGATTTGAGGTGATGATTGACCTCCACCATTCTGAAACATGACTTTTCTTATGCCTTTTTGTAGTTCATTTTTCACTGTGGCTGGTTGTTCAGGCCCATGGGCATCATGATGATCCCTAAGGATGATGTTATGGGAGGCTATTAGTTTGATTCGCTTTAGTACCCCAAACAAAGTATTTCTGCAACAAAATATAGTCTTTTGTTTCAGGTTTTCAGACAACATTGTCCCAGTAACATAATAGAACATTCAGATTTCAGGCATTCGTGCTTTCCTCCACCAATGGCGACCTCAGTGACTTTGAGATATTTAGACAGGTCCTGAACTGTAACCCGAGGGCTCTCTTCCACCTTTTCAAACCTTTTTTCTGCCATCTTGCTTCATCTAAAGTACTCTGAAAGCACATGTGAATGAGGGAGGGTTCACAACAGCTTGTGAAGAGATGAGTGCCAGTAAGCAATATTTTTAATGTATTTTGTACAGAACAAGGCACACTAGCTACTAACCACTAGCTACAATTTCAACTCACTGATGGGAAAATCTGACTTGTAGTAGCCTTTTTCATTTGTGAAGCTGTTCACATACTATTTCCTATTTGGATTTTTAATATTGAGATTATTTAATAAATATGCCAATTCGAAAAACAATTATTTGAGTTTATTTTATTATTTAATGTTTATTTGTATAGGGACAAGTATGTAGCATAAACCAATGCTGCACACCACAGCATTTATAGCCTTAGCTAATTTGCAATGCAATTACAATAACGCACCATAAAACAAAAGCACCAGATCATTCATGATTACATGACTGATCCCTCTTTAAAAACTGCTTCAGTTTACATTTAAAATGATCCCAATCCAGTTTGAGTTCTGTAGGTAACGAATTCCACATGTTAATTCCCCAAACATAAAAAGCTGTTTGACCAAATGAGGATGAGGAATCAAAACTTAACATATTTAATTTCCTGAGAACAGGGTAATGATGCGATCTTATTGGTTTCCTGTCCAAAATTTGAATTGCTCGATTGTATATCATCATAAGAGGCTTGGTTATTGTAGCTGCTGCTTGTGACCAAAAAGTTACACAATAACTTAAATGTGAAAAGATCATAGAGTGCATGAAACTATTTGCAACATGGAATGGTAGGCAGTCTCTAATAACTCTAAATGTGTGTAAGTTTGCTTTTGCAACCCTGCTCACCATTTTAACGTGCTTCTCAAATTTTAGGTGGGCATCTAATACAAGGCCGAGATATTTTACCTCCGAAACCTGTTCAATACGTTGCCCATTAATCTGTAGATTTAACTCATTAGCTTCTATTGAGGGTCATTTATATATAAACTCAAAAGAGGTGGACCAAGAACAGAACCTTGTGGGACTCCTGTTTGAATCTTTAAAAAAGATGATTTCTCATTATTAATAATAACACATTGTTCACGGTTGGAAAGATAAGATTGAAACCACTATAAAGTTTTGTCAGAGAAATTAAATTTGGAGAGTTTATGAATAAGAATATTATGATTTAATGTGTCAAATGCCTTTTTAAGATCCAAAAAGACTGCCCCAACTACGTCGCCTTTATCAAATGATGATTTAAGCTGATCTATAAGAAAGCAGTTAGCAGTCTCTGTAGAATGACATGGATGGAAGCCAAACTGTAATAGATGTAGATAATTATTTGATTCTACATACTTCATCAACTTGTTAGCTACAACTTTTTCCAGAAAATACAGGTAGAATACTAATCGGTCTATAGTTGCATACCTGATCAACTGCTCCTGATTTAAAAATTGGTATCACTCTTGCTAGGTTCCATTTACTGGGGAAACTCCCACTGGTAATGGAAAGGTTGATGAGATGAGCAAGAGGTTTTACCAAAATGTTTTTGTGTTTTTTTAAAAAGGCAGTATCCAGGTGAAAAAGATCTTTTGAGTGACTATTGGCAAGTTTATCTATTACTGCAAGGACTTCAGTCTGACTTGTTTGTTGTAGTGCAAAGATGGTGGCACGGAATGTTATTAGTTTACATAGAGTGTATTTGTCTATTATAGTGACTTTGATGAAGATCAGACCACAGTTTATGGATGAATTATGCCTAAATGGAGGTAATTCCAAAGGGTTCCCTTTCTTTTTCTTGGCACTGTAGCTGATATAGCTGAGGAGAGCCAGCGCAGGTGTTAGCATCCGACTGATCGACTTCATGGCCATTTTCTAAAAGGCCCAGAAGCCCAGACAGGAACTGGAGGACTAGAGGGCTGCCATAGCTAGTAATGTTAAACAGCAACTTCCCCCCGCTGCCTCCACAATAAGATTTTTTTGTAACTTTCCAATAGTTCTAAAAAAAATTATTGTAACATTCCAAAACCGATGATCTGACAAGCCCGTGCACTTCACACAGTGATAGGCCAGGTGTGCAGAGGTAAGACAGTGGGCACCCCTTTCTGTTATTTCCCTCTACTTCTGTACATTTATGAAGGAGGTTCATAAAGCCACAGGATATGTGCACTTTTTCATTTTCAACTCACATGGACACGTCCTGGCCTCAACTTGTGCCACCCCGCATGTATTTGTGTCTACTTGTGTCTTTCCATTGGCTCTGTCTGAACACACAGTAATGCTCCTACTCTCATTTGCACACTCTCAATCTCTCTGTCTTTGCAAATTAGAAATCCATTATCAGTTGGCAGTGTATGATTTCCTAACTCAAAAAAAGTGTATTCAGTGTCAACTTACTCCTTAAAGTTGTGATTTTGAGAAAAAAAGATGACAAGCTGCAGAAAATGATTGCGTTTTGTCACTCTGAATAAAATACTGCTTCATCTGATCTGTGTTTCATTTCTTATGGGATTCTGAAGTAAACAGCAATCCATAACAATAATTTGAATTACATGTGGATGTTTCCAGCCTCATTACCATTTGAGACAGTCTCTCACCAAAACAATTGGTGAAAAACTGTGGATAATGAGCATGTAACATGGCCATTACTTATGAGTGCGCATTATCTTGGTTACGCATAACTTGACCTTTGAAGTGTTAGACAACATGCAATTTGAAATTTCTCACCTGATTCGCCAAACTGTCTTCCAAAGCCAACACAGACTTTGAGGGGTGATTGTGGATGCAGCCACATGCTCTGTACCAGTTGTTGTTGTTGCTTTGTCTGTTAAAGCTTAATGAAAGTAAAGCCTATTTTAACAAGACAATTCTCCATGCAGGGAGTTTAATTCAAGTATGGCTGCTGGCACGTAGAAATATAGTTGAAAAAAATGCCTTCCTTCACTCTCTGCAACCCAGCACAGACGACATATACATTTCCCACAAGCAGCTGAAAAACAATGAACATCTGAAGTTGATTTCTCTGCAGGCCATGGGCGCAACAGATGGAGGCGTAAAGGGTTGAAAAATGTGTTTACAGGACATTAATAACATGCAGAAAAGATCATCAAAAAGTCACTTCCTGTAAGTTTGTTTTGTTAATTTATGTGCAAAAGTGCCAAAAGTTTTGCACTACTGGAAATGCTAGGTTAAAGTAGTGAACAGAGAACACATTATTTTGATATGTAAGTAAGGACATTTATAGACATTGATAGTTTATTTCAATGTGCTCCAGCTGTTCATGTTTGTACACATACAAAGGTTACATATGTGTTTTCTGTAGTATTTATACCTGAAGATGCTGTATCTACAAAGTGTTGAATCTGGTGAGTGTTTCTGGCATACAGTTAGCAGAATAGCATGTTGATGTTGAGCATGTAATGTTTAGGATGGTAGTATGTTAACATGTGTACAGATACCCTGATCAAGGACGGTCCTGGATAGCCATCAGAATCCAGACATGTCACTCACTTAGTGTTGATCGTAGGAAATCTTCTTAGAGACGTAGTTGGGTGCAAAGTAACAAAAAACACAATTTACTCTGACTAAGAAAGGTGTCAATACACACTATGTGAAATCAAAGAAGGATTTCCTCCTGCTCCGCAGCAGTGCCCTCAGTGCTGCTGTCAGTGGCCAGAAGATAGATAAACAAGACGAGAAGGTTTTAGTCAGTAGTATTGCTGCAATACAGCTTCTGGACTTGTGTTCGAAAATAGAAATTATTTCCATAATGAATTCTATTCTCAGTCCTGGATGAAGGCCAGGAAACATGCTAACATTTGGCATACTAGTGCATTGATCTTGACAAGGGCTCAGACATTATCAGAGTTATCCTGACAAGTAGAAACGTTGTCATTTTGGTAACACTACATGAAACATCGGAGGATCACATGAGATTCTTCTTCCTCGGACCATGAATGTCTAAAATGAATGGCAATCCAATCCCACCGCTGTCGAGATATACCAGTTAGACCAACAGACTGACACTGCAATGCATTGTTGTTCTAGAGACAGTTACATGGTTGGAGGTTTTTTCTTTGGCAAATCATTATTTATTCATTTACGCAGCAGCTCTGTGCAGCATCTCCAGCTGCAGTGGCTCAGGTATATGCTTGGTAAGCAGAGTGGTGACCTTACACATTAGTTCTGGGATCTAAGATAGGATCCTACTGAAAGCTAGCTGAGAGACGCACTGAGCGCATCCATCCACATGTAATTCTGTCTAATCTAAGATGTAAATAAGAAGTGTTTTTTCCGTCCTGCTTGGCTTTTATTACACATATAAGAACAGGAGCGCTGATTCAGTTTGCCTCACGTATCTGCATTAACGAGCTGATCAAGAGAAGCTGCTCACTGATTCCAAATCAGCTCCGCAGGAAGCACGCTGAATACAAATGTATACCAGCTTCATATGTGTCATTAAAGGGTTGACATTGTGAGGAGCTAAATTCAGCTGAATCTTCACCATGCGGATAGGCAGCAGCCAGTAACACACACACACACACACACACACACAGACTTTCTCTCACACATAAATGGATTTACAGTGTCTGGTGTTCTTTGTCCCTCTGCTTTATCTCCACTCTTGGCAAACAAATGAATAGTCTACATTCAGACGAGATAAGCTCTTCTCAAACTCTATGTGTGTAGTGCTTGTTTGTGTATGTGTGTGTGTGCGTTTAAAGGCTTTAGACAGTGCTTTAAGGCACCTCGGGCATTATGCCCCCAAGATGCTAAATTTTGGACTCAGCCATTATCGTGTGCATGTGTGTGCGTGTGTGTTATCCTGACAATGCTTCTGGGTCAATTCGCTCAACACTGAACTCTATTTGACCCTACCTCCCATGATGCAACACTCCTAGTAACCTCCCATGGCTTCCCACAATTCCTATAATCCTTTTCAATTACAGGTACAAAGGTACATTCAGGCTCGCTGATAAACACACACACACACACACACACACACACTTAATGCAGAGATGCTGACACAAACACACACCTCCGTCCTCTCTCTGCTGGAGCTGTTTGCTCTCTTTCTCATAGTGACAAAGAGCTCTCGAGCTGTTTGGTGACAGTCCTTGTTTACCTCCCTTCACTCCTCCTCCTCCTCTTCCTCGCTCGTTTTTTATAAACCGCCCCTCTGAGAGAGTCTGTCATGGATAAAGAGATCCTCAGACACAGACTACCACTGAGAGAGGACAACCCTGTTGTCTCCGCAGTGAGTGCACAATACCTGAAGATCTATTTCTGTCCTGCTTTATTCAAGCACAGGAGTGTGTGTGTTTCCCTGCTGCCTCCGTGCTGATAGGTCACACACACAGCGGGGCCGTCACAGTTTATCAGCTGCAAAATTTGTCCCATATTGATTTTACGCCTTAAATGAAAATGGGTGCTGGGAGAATCACAAAACGCTGCGAAATGAATTGACATCACTGTTTCCTGCTTGCAAAATAAACCTCAAGGGTGCAAAGACATATCTTCCTATAATTATCTTCACATGCGCATGCCTATATGCACCTATACACACATATAGCTCCGTTTCTTCAGAAGTGTAAATGAGCGAGGAGATTTGTTTGGAGATGACAGGAGGAGGTGCCTGCAGTCAGATCAGATGGCCTTACCGTCATAAAGGCTCTACTCACCATTACGTTCCTCCTCAATGACAAGTATTCCCTCAGTAACATTACACATCATAAACAAAAGGCTCCTGAATTCTAGTGAGATATTTCCACATAAACAGTGTTTGTTATTGCTGATTGCAATGACATCACATCTTTCCAGGGAAAAGTCAGCTGGCACACAGGAAGTGATGTGCTTTACATCTCTGATGGCAACAACAGATAAACAGAAGAACTATACTATGAGAGAAAAGTAGTGCAAAATGGGTTGCCGGGGCAGGATCCCACATGAGTACAGTTGGGTGACAAATTCAAGTTAAAACCAACCTGTCTTGATGTTGGTGTTGTTCCACCATGAGCCTCCAGAACAGCTTCGGTGCTCCTTGTCATATATTCTCCAAGTCTCTGAACTCCAGTGGATAGATGAACACAATTTTTCCAAAAGATATTCCACCATTTGGTGTTTTGGTGATGGTGGTGGAGATTGAAGTTTACATGTACATTCACATAAGCCTTCCGTTGCAACAAGTTTGTCTTGCATTCATCTCCAAAAAATAATGTGATGTCACAATGACACGGGCCTCCAAAGTCTCCCATAGGTGTTTGATTGTGTTGAACTCAGGGGCCCAAAGCATAGGTTTGTATATAAAAAAGTAAATACCAGTAATTCAAATGTTATTTTCATATTTGCATTTTCATTTTTTATGTAAATAATACATATGTATCAGCAAAATATAAATTATGGTTAAATTGGTTATCATTGTTTCCATAATAAAGTTAGTAAACCAAAAAGCCACATAATTTTCTGCATTATAATGCACTAAGCCAAATCACTACTAGCCCTGTAACATAGTTAGAGACCTGATATGATTTAATAAATCTAGCTGTTATATAAATATAGTGACAAAATAAATCAAACTACCATTTCCAGAGTCAGCAATGAACCTTTACACTCAGTAAATAGTGTTTGATTTCTATCTTTACTACAAAGAGCTCTGTCTGTTACTGCATTATCTTTGAGACTTCAGACCATGCGTACACACGCGGGTAATAAATAATATATATGGCGGTGAAAAATAAGAGACAGAATCTATATAATAAAATGCTGTTTGTTTAGGTTGTTCACTGAGTGATTTTTCTGCAGGCCACACATCACTTTGTAAAATGTCAATCAAAGTTGTAATTTTAAACTTAATTGAACTTCTGCATGATCAATGTTATCATTTTTATTTACATTGGAGGAATCAATATTTCCTTATGTTAGTAATCCTTTTATTTTACCTTTTATTGTGAAGCACTTTGTGAAAGCAACGTTGGCACTATAAACCAAATTACTGTCTATCATTCTGACATTTTAGAATGACTGAGACACAGGTATATGTGATGAATTAATGATACGTGCGTTATGTAACAGCGGCTGATCTGGCGTTACAGGAGAACCTCACCGATGTGGCACTATTGGTAAAATGTCACTTCTTCTTTTCATTGTCAGGTCTAACAGGCGAAGTATCGATACGCAAACGGATGATTAAGGGTGTATAAATTATTAAGGGCATCAACCTGCTTTATGTATTTATTGCCAGACTCGACATGTATTTACTGTCATTGTAGTTTTGTAGCTGTTCCACATCGCCCCCACCACCAGCAGCATCTGGGTCCATGGTCTGGGTTTTACCTGTATTCATATTTGTAGGGGCCTCTGGAATCTGTTTTAATTTAATTAAATAAAATATTTTCATTGCACAGGATGTAACAGATTCAAACATAAAAGACTTTTTGTATAAATGTAGAATTGCGTGGAATTTTAAGTCCCTCCCAAACGCACACAGACTCATGTGCAGTGGTCACTCTGAACCTCAGCACAGAACAGATACAAATACTGCTTGTTAATCACATCAAATGTTTTACTTGTATTGCTGAATCCAACATGTACTGCGTGAGAATGTGTTTTAATGTCTTGGGTGGATGTACATTTATGCTTTACAACACTTCAAAGCATAAGAACCAGATGTTCTAAAGCTTGTTCTTTAAATGGCTAAAGTTCAGCGGAATAGTCTTTAATCCACTTCATTTTAAAAATGTAAAAGCATGAACCACAGAAGAAGAGGTTGGAAAAGAAGACAAAGAAAAGGAAACAAATAAAAATGGAAATGAAGAAAACAAAAGATGTAACAGGAGCACATCTGGTGTCCCCTACACCCACTGGTGCACTGTGCCTCATTATAATCTGTGCTCTGTAACAGAATACATGTACACTGTGAGGGTTGCTGTGACCCTCACCAACTCAGTTAATGAGGCAGTATAGGGGTTAACTGGCCACATACTTGCCTTTGTACCTGTGACTTATACAAGTCTCGCTATTTCTCTAACTACAAGGGCATCATGCTGCCAACTTCTTTCCACCATTACTATAGCTGCCAGGATCAATCAATGCATTTTCATTTAAATATAAATACTTTCATGCACTATAAGCATAATCTCCTGTCAAAATGTGTTCTTCTCCAGTTCTTCACACTATATGACCCTATATCTTTGTACTGCATAGGTCAATTTCATTTATAGAGGTCTTTCAACTAACACATTTGTCACAATGTGATTTAGAGAGAAAAAGGGCACGAAAACAGATAAAGAAAGCATGAGAACAAGTGCTTTGCAGTCTCTGGGGAACAGGGGGGAGGCTGCGTATCAGTGTTTCAGTTAGTCCTGTGTCACCTTGTCACATTAATTGTGAAGGTGAGCCAGCACAGGTGATAATATTTTCCTGCAGCAGCGTGGAGGGTCAGTCATTAACTCTGTCATCGCAGAAACAAAGATACAGGTTTAAAGGTTAAACTGCAGCTTGGGTTTTATTTTTCAGTTTCACTGGTTATGATAACATTCAGTACAATATTAGCTCTACACATACTTGCATCAGAGTTAGCTTTCCACCCTTGATTACCTGCCTCTCTGTACTGTTTCAAGTTACTTCTCTCTCTGTGTGTACAGTGTGTTAAAAGTACTTTCCAGTTCAACCTTTCAGTCAATTCTGCTCTCAATTTGCAACAAAGTAGATTAAACCCAAGTTTGCTTATCAAAATTAATAGGCCACATAGTTTATATCTCTATTTGCCTCTCATGTATTACTATTACATTCGAGTCACACAGTCAAGAATCCGAATTTCTGAAAGATAAAAGAAAGTTGTTTAACAAACACTTACTGCTGTTCTGAAGGAATTTCCTGGATCCCCCCTAAACATCTGGATGTAAAATATTCCATCTGCTGCACAATAAAAAAGATTTTAACCAAGCTGTGGCTCTATTTCCTATAGATATTCCTATAACATCAACATAGACAAGTGGTTTTCAAACTGCGAGGCTGTGAGATGGGATGCAAAGATACAAATAAATGTCCAGAAGAAATCATCGTCACGCTCCGTATTACTGCAGAACTGAGAATCATCACATCACTAACGGTTGACTGTTCATCCACAGGTACACTGCAAACAGGAGCTGCTAACAGCTCATTCAGCACACTTTTAATGGAGACAATTTGCAAAAATGTGAACAAATATAGGCTAAAAAAATGTAGTTCACAAATGTAGCTCACAGCATAACTCACGGAATCCATAGAAACTTCATACTTCTACTACTAATAATACATGGAGTGGGTTGAAAACACTTTTGATTGTGCAGAAGATGGACTCTTCTTTCATCCAGATGTATACCAGAGTTTTGGAGTATTCAGCAGTAAGTGTTGTTAAATGAGTTCTGAGAAATGGATGCTTCGCTCTGTGACTCGAATGTAATGTTAATACATAAGAGGCAAAAACTGGGACTAAAACTGGGACACATTTTTACGTTTACAGTATTTTACAGTACAACATTTAACTCCCACTGGATAACCAGCTAACAGTATCACATCAGGACAATATGACATCATACATATGTTCACTGTATTTGCAAGAGATTTGAGAAATGCTGACGTGCTTTAAAAGAGTACTCAGCGATTTAGCACTGCACTCCTATTACACTGTCAGACTCACGATGGGCAGTTTAAAAAAAAGAACAAATCGATGCAGAAGAACCAGAGATATCAGCTTTTTTATTCCACACATTCTTTCTTGTCGACTACATTATCCACAATGCAACGTGACTCGATTCACTCAACTCTACAGATCCGTGTAGATGTGTATAATAATGGGCGCCGCTCAGCCTTGCTTCCAGTTTTGCTTCCGGTGGCCACTTGTGGTATTGCAGCAAAATTCCCCTACAGCCCAAAAAGTATTTTCCCCATAGGCCACCATTGTAAAAGAGACCTCTGTAAAACTGCTGACAGGACACCTCGAACTGCAAACAAGGTCAATTATGATTCTTTACATTATGAATTTTTGAACCATGGAGGTTTTATGTTTGTAAAACTTTCCTCGAGCTAAGAAAAGCGATTTAAATAAGTCTATGGGCCGAGTGGGAACTCGGGAGCACGGCTAGCGAGATAAACACTACATATTCAGTGGGCCGCATAACCCGGAAGTAATCCCGGAAGCTAGAAACTTTTTCTGCGTATGCGCCAGGCGAGCAATTCTTATTGGACTGAATAGGTGCCATCTTTGTGTCCGGTATCCAGTTCTTATAATACATCCATGATTTGCGTGTGTTATACTAGCAGCAGCTAACATAGCCTGGAGCCTCTAGCCTACAGCAGAGATGAGTAGTGGGCTACAGAGGTCTGGTAAACTCACTTCTTTCTAAGTCCACACCAACAGATTGTCCCTAAGATTGTAGTCTTCAACCCCAATCCATGCTGAGGTAATTTATCAGAGTCTCTGGAGACACTACAGGCTTTATACTACTACTGTAATATATAGTAGTACTCCCCAACACCTGGAAACACACTTTAGTGTGTAAAATCGGTGGAGTTCCCCTTTAACAATTAAACTTGACATGAGATTAACTTGATATCACCTCAGTGATCGTGAATGTAGCATGAGAAGCAATAACATAACTATCAGGGACGGAACATTATTAGTCAGTGGTGAACAATGACAGTGTTACTTTGTAGTGAGTAACACCTGTATGCATGGACATTGTGGAGAAATACATAATTTATCAAAGCAGTGGTTCTACAACACCAGTATGGCTTTTACACATGCAAAGGAATGTTTGTATGCAAGAGAATGAGTGGTAAAACAACCTTTCAGTACTGAAATGAATGATGCCTCATTTTAAATAAAATGTTATTGTGAAGATGAAAAATTGTGCTTTTCACTGTAGTTCTACCTACCAGATGAGAGCTATGAGTCCTTATTATATTTAGCTATTGAATCCAATTCAGTCTATCTGTAAAGAGTCAGATGGGTTTGAGAGGTGGTGGACCTTTTCCTGCACCTGTATAGTTCCTGAAGTGGTTTAATATCAAATAATAATAATAATAATAATAATAATAATAATAATAATAATAATAATGATTTACAGCTTTCATCTGATTAGCTTAACTGTAGAGCAGGTGTTGTTCTTGTTTTATATAGTGAATTTTACTGCCAGTGCGAGCAACAAACACATTAATGTTAATACTGCCTCTGGTCCATCCCTGACTAACGAAACAGTGAAGTTAGACCTGCAGTTTAGAGAGTGTCTGCCAGAAAAAGGCTCAGAGTCTGAAAAAACCCTAAACCCCTAAAAGGTAAGGAAAGAAGTCAAAAAAGTGTTTCCATTAGCCTGTTTTATGCACATTTTCAATTTGTGCATAAACAGAGTGGAAACACTGAAAATTCCAAGAAAAGTTGAAATATTGCAAAAAGGTTTTTTATGCTTGGCTGAGGTGGAAAAGTTGGTGTATCGATATATCAAAACACAAAAAAGTTAAATGGAAGCAGACTTGGCGAATAAATAATGATGTGCATGAAAAGGTAAGGTAAAGCGTAAAGGTTTGACTGGCGCTCTTGTAATGACGTCATCTCGTTGTTGTCTTCTTCTGCAAAGGTTTAATGGCACCCAAGTGGAGAATAAGCTCTACCAACTGTTTATCTCGATGAACCAACACCTGATATTGACATAACAGTAGTGGATGGAGACGTGCATTAATTCATTTGCGCAACATTTGGATGGAAACTTGACTAAAGACTACAAGATAACTGCAAGTGCAACTACCAATAGTAGAGTCAAAATTAGTTTCAATGTCTGAAATCTTCGCAGGTACAAAGAAAACCAATACAGACATATATTTAACTGATTATCAAAGAAGGTTCATTTAATGGATTTAAAGAAGTAGAAGTACAAACTTACTCCCACCCATCACTCCTTACCTAACTAAAGTATTATGCTGACGGGGGAGTGAACGTGTACATCCCCTTTGTACAGAGACTAATTATCCAACGCAGTGCAGCTGTGGAGGCAGGCAGCAGGTCACCAGGCTGATGAGGTGATAGAGAACAGGTGTGCACAGCACAGAGACACACTGCTGTCTGCTGGACAGGTGAGGCATGACTGGGTCTGAAAAAACAAACAACACACGTATAGAGATGCTATACTGCTAGCCTAGCTCTGTCTAAAGTGAAAAAATACGCCTTCCAACACCCCTAAAGCTCACTAATTAATGTCCTGAATCTCGTTTATTTAATTTGAGCTCAAACTAATGGTTTTAGGTTGAGTCATGGGCTGTATTACTATTTACTATTACTATTGCTGTGTACTGTTTCCTGGCAAACAGCAGCTGGGCGCAGTGACACTGTGTTGCTTCTCATCTTGTCAACACAGTGTGGTTGCCAGGTTTGGTGCCTGTAAAGAAACCTATATAAAAACCTTGGGGGTAAACCTTTATTAGTCAGCTTTAGAGATGTTGGTAGGTGTATTTCGGAACTTTAGGAGAGTCGGGCTAGCCGTTTCCACCTGCTATCAGTGTTAATGCTAAGCTAACCACCTAGCTCTGTACATAACGCACAGACATGAGCTTGGTATACATTTTCTAATCTCAAGCTGTGTCTCAGATCGCGTACTTCCGTTAGTACACTTACATGCAGTATACTGTGTACACTATGTACTGACTTGTGTAGTGCATTAATTTTGACAGGGTAGTGTTGTCTCAAATCGAATACTGCTGTTGTGCGCTTACCAGAAATGACGATCACTACCTTTGACCGTTCTTCTTCTTCTTTTTAATGACGGATTGCAACCGGGCGGAGCATTATCGCCAACATTTACCGCGATTGCCGCATGCCGAAATATCTGCCAGCATGTGTGTTTTGAAAACCACACAGTCTGGAGGTAACATATCGGCACACTCTTATATTGTAAACACACAGTATTTGAATACATCAGGACACTTCTTATCCCTCTTCCTGTGACAGCGGAGTTCTTCCGACCCATGAGCAACAAGTCTCGGGTATCTTGGACACACACTCAAAATAAGGGTGTGATCCAGAGTGAAATCCACCATCACAGGAGTACAACTTGGAAAACCTCTCCTCCCTGTTTGGCGGGGAGCGAGTAAAAGCCAAGTTGTACCTATCTCCCTTACCAAGACCCAAGAGAAAACCTCCTAGTCAGTAGAGGGAAAACCCTTAGACCTCAGCGTACAATCTTTCACAAACATTCAGTGTATTAGTGATTATTAGCATGTATTTGCAGCAATTTGTCTTGAACACTGTCACAGTCTCGTACCATTGTACAGGTCATCCGTTGTGACCTTCAAACCCTGTATTATCTAATCTGTGACCCATCTGTACGATGATTTGACATACTCTTAAAATGTACTACTTAAAACAATGTTAGTGGTTTCATAAGAAAAACATCCACTGTCTAAAGATGCAC
The DNA here is from genome assembly GCA_008360985.2 of Macquaria ambigua. NCBI lineage: Eukaryota > Metazoa > Chordata > Actinopteri > Centrarchiformes > Percichthyidae > Macquaria > Macquaria ambigua. The sequence continues at coordinate 84,478 of VMKM01001598.1, read as the reverse complement.
AACATAGGTGTTAAGAGACCTCTTCAGATCATTGAAAATCTGGCATCAGGATGTTGAGAAATCCTGGCTTGTAATGAATATCAAAATTATGGGTGTGAAGAAACCACTGCAGCTGTGCATCAAACCACACATTAAACTCTCTTCAGGTGTTAAAGAATAACCTGGCAGTAAAAATGATCACAGTGAAAGTTCATATGGTTGCTTTTGTTGTCTTCAGCCCAGGCACTTTGCGTGTCGTTGAGAGACACTAACACGAGAGGTCACCAGCACCTCGACGTTCATGTTAGCATGGTATCCATTGTGATGATTGAGAAGCGTGTAGGGCGTCCCATAGAGGCAGTTGGAGAAGCTGTTTCTCCAACCGTCCTTAGTACTTTGATCGCAGCAGTGAACGAATCCAGTCTCAGGTCCTTGCATCTCCACCCGTCCTTTGTGGAGAGGTTGAGGCTGAAGTTAGACTTCAGGTTGTGCAGCCTCTGTCGTCACTGAGTCCAGAAACCCTCAATCGAGCAATCCTGCCTCTTGGATTTAAGAGTTTTATCATGAACCTTTGCAAAGGGGCATTATCACACACAGCACTGAGTCTGTAGGTGACTGAAGCAAAGAGAGAACAGTTCAGCAGAGATCCACAGGTTCAGCTCCTAACCCTCGGCCTCACAGAAGATGAGAGCAAGCAACAACTAAAACACCATTCAGGAGGAATAGATACTGTCTGGTTATCTTGACATACAAGGGTTATATGAGGACTCACTCATCACTACCAAGGACAGGAGATGGCATGTTTCTAATGAGCAGAGGAAAAAGGAGGAGCTGTGAATCACTACAATAGAAATGTTTTTACATTTCCCCCCTCTTGTCATAAAATGATAAAGTTAAAACAAGGTAAAAGCAGAGCATATTCTTTCCAGTGTCACGTCAGGCCACTCCTAAAATGCAAACCATTACTGTGAATCTTTGTGCACTGGAATACTGAAAAATGCATTTGCTAAATCAGTCACTGTGAACCACTTGCTGTTGGGAGGTTCCTGTGACAGTATTGTATGAGGATTTGGAACATCTGGGGCTCTTAGATATACAGCTGCATTCATTGTTTGTAGATCTTGATCAAACCTCCACTCATCTGGTTGACCTCTGTCTCTAATCTTTTTCACATGAAATACTGGAGCTCTAACAGGAGAGCTTTCACATGGAACAATAATGCCTGTTTTAACAAGCGATTCAAAAACTGGTTTAATGCCAATACATACAACTCAAAATGAACCTTTCCTTCAGACAACTCTTCAAAACTCTCATCTCTCCCTTCAGATATGTGTGTTGTGCTGCGCAGGTCTTGTGGTTTGAAGTCTGTGTGTGTGTGTGTGTGTGTGTGTGTGTGTGTGGGTGTGTGTGTCATGTTCATGTGTGTCCTGCACTAACTGGTTATTTATAGATCCTGTTGCTGCATCAGGCAGGTGCCGCTCATAGGCGTAAAGCAACATATCTGGACGATATTATATTTAACCATTAGTTCTGTTGTGAGGTCAAAGCTGATCTACACAGCAGATCCCTTTGAGCAGATTAATGGGGCAGAATGGTGACAGCAACAATGAATGTTTAAAACCCCCTTTTAGTTCATCATGGCAGGACAATGGGGCAGTATATTTTTCTAAGACTGATGTTCTTGAGGCACCCATTGTTCTCATATATTTACCACTTAATTTGGGTTTTATTTCAAATTATTTTCCCATAATTACTGATTCTGTAGCCCCGGAGTCAAATAAAAACGTGACTGCTTGCCCTGAGATCTGTAGTGTTTAACCTGGTTTTATATGCTTCATGACCCAATTAATTCTGTTTAACCTCAGTGTGTGCAATCGTTTGTTTACTAAAGTGTGTGTGTAGGTATATTCATGATATGTATCTGATATGTATTTAACATATTACCGACAGCTGGTGTGGATTGTTGTTCAGGTTTCTCTTCTAAATATGTGATTGCCTTCTTCAAAAGTGTGTGTGTGTTATCACCATCCTGATGTGCAGGATGTTCCTCACTGTGTGTCAGTGAACCAGTTGATGCCAACCCCTCCCTCTCCTCAGGCTCCACCTGGCATCAGTCTGCTTGATTTCTGTCCTTCCTCTCAGGACTAGCTTTGGCCCAGTGTCCATGTTTGCCGCACACAAAGCCTGCGTTGGAGCGCTCATGTCCTCCTCTTCTTCCAACCCCCGATGCCTCTGTCGCGTGCACGTCCTCTGGTGTGACTTTGGAATATTATCATCACAGCCATTTGTAGATTTTTCTCTCCTTTTTTTGTCTTTCTTCTTCTTGGTCTCTCTGACAATTTTCTCGGTATGCACTGTGTGTGCTTTGATGACAGACAGTTTTCCTGAATCCCGTGTAATGCATGTTTGTTTCAGCACGTTGCTAATTTCAGGTTTCAGTCCATTGATGAAGCTGTTTCTGCATAGAGACCACTTCATGAACTTCTCCTCATCTGTCAGGTCTGATTGGTGATGAGATTGTCGTTGATTCTTTGTCGAGTCTGTGTCCTGATCGGGTGCAGCGCAGAGATAGAGGAAGGTCCTTGTCCAATCTCCCTGTTGCTCCCAGGAGATTGAGATCTGGTTGTACAGCTGGAGGAGCACTGGGACTTGGGCAGAGTTGTATGGTGGTGGAGCTGAGTCGAGGTCAGAGTCCTGCATTTTGAGACACTGAGACACAGATGAGATTTTTCTGTCCCTGCCTTGCGTCTTCTTTCCCTCTTATATTTTACTGCTACCTGATCCCATTTTGGAAAAAGTCTGATAATTAATTTTTGTTACTATTACTTTATTTAATAGTTTTAAAAATGTCCACTTGTTGCTACAATCAATTTTCACACTATTAAGAATTTACTGATCCCTTTGTTGATGTTATTAATCTCCACTTTTTATATGTTTTAATCAATTATTATCTGAACGGATAATTCAAATAACTTGATCAGAGCACTTTGTCTCTGAGTTTGACATTCCCTCTTGTAATACAGTCATTGCATCCTGCAATAATTTAATTCAGCACTGAAATGCCTACTGTGCTACAATAATCAAAATTCTTAACATAACTCACCAGTTATATTCCCAGGTTTTCCCCAAAACTTGTAAAACCAATAGATCTCCAATATGTATTTATCAGTGTTGTTAAATTTCTGCAATACAATTCATTATTATCCTTATTATTATTATTATCATTATTATTATTATTTTTCCTTTTTTCATTTATTCTGTCATAATCAGTTTGAGGTTGGGACTCACTCAACATTGTGTGCTGCAGGCTGGTTCGTCACTGGAGTCCGTCCCCCCGCCTCCAGCCCTCAGTCTGACACAGGATGAACTAGAGCATACTGAGGAGGAGGGCGGAATCCAGATCCAAATCCAATCAAAACGCATTCTGTGATTTTGCGTACCTCGGTCAAAAAAAATATAACGTGTTAGTTTGTGTTTTTTGTGTATTTTCCTGCACAACAATTTGTTTCTCATTTTCTTTCTCCTTAGAAAACACTGAAATCACTCAGTATTTGATTAAAACACTAAAACTGCTACAAACTAATCAATTGTGAATCACTGTATAACTCATTCCATGCTTTACTTGTGAGTTCTTAACATGAGAAAGAAATTATTTACATATGCGCAGGGTGTTTCCTCAGCTGAGCCACTCAGGGCTCCTTTGCAGCCTTGGATTTGAGCTAGCTCTTCCTTGTTTAATACTGTTTTTTCTCACTTCAATGTCAATTACTCTACTTTTGACACTTACTAAAGTTAATTTATGATTTCAAACTATCACTGGTATTTTCAGTGTCTTTTATAAAAGCCAATTAATCGGCTGATTCAATGCATGCACTCTACTCATTCACTGTCACTCCACTCTCTGATTACACACTTCTCTCATACACACACACTCCTTTCATTCACACTGCTCTTATACACGACGTCGCATTCACACCCCCTAGCCGGCTGTCACTGACCTCAGTGACCTGCTGCCCGTACAGACCTTCTGACCTCAGAAGCGGTATCCACAGCTTTTTACTTTAACTATGCTAACTCCGGCTGCCCGTTCAGACCTCCTGTCTCCAGGAGCGGTATCCACAGCAATTTTATTCTTAACTATGCTAACTCCGGCTGCCCATTCAGACCTCCTGTCTCCAGGAGCGGTATCCACAGCAATTTGCCATCATCTGATTGTTCAGACCCTCAGACGTCTCTGAGGCGGTATCCTCAGATGTGGTTTTTAAATGCTTGCCCGTTCAGTCCTGCTTTAAATCACTCTATAAAGCACTGGTATCCACAAGACTTTAACTCATACTAGGTGCCTACCTGTGCAGACCTTTCCTGTTACAGGGAAGCGGTAGCCGCAGGACTTTTATATACAATTACTTAGGTTTCAAACTATCGCACCATAACATTTTCTTCCTTTAATTAGCTATTCATGATATTTTTCAGCTTCAGCTAGATCTCCTGATTCTGAAAATATATATATATATATCTTTGTATATTAGTGCACTTTTTATGCTAAGCTAACCCTATCATAGTCAACACACACATATTTCACATTTGAACTCTTACTTTGAATCTAGGATCTTCGGAGGAGAGGCAATGTATCGTCTGTGACCTGGGCGAGGACACACCGTGCTCAAAACAACAAGTGTATGCAGATTTAAAAGAGGCTCTGCTTACCTATAGCTTGGGGCGCCCCTGTTGTTTAAGGCTCCGGTGGTCCGGTCCAGGTTCCAGGCCCCACACCGCTCCTGGTTGGCTCGCCAATTTAATGTGGTAGAAAAAATCCCAAAGATGGGCCAGATGTCTTCAGGATTTTCACCACACTACAAGTACACTTCAATACTAAAAAATAATTCAACTGAGTCAAAAGAGTTCTAATATGAATAGAGTTTACTGACAAATCAACAAGTACAGCAAACCCGAGTTAGTTCATGGAGCAACCAACAGTCAAGCATACAAGCACACACAAACCTGAGTCAGTCCATGAAGTAACTGACAATCCAACGCACACATCTTCTTTTATAGCCACCCCTTTCACCCCTCCTTCTGTGGGCTCAAAGTTGCGTAACCACCTGCTGACCTTGGCCTAATTTCTGTGATGTTTTCAAACTGTTCATACTCTTCTTGTTACCCCTCCTTCTGTGCTCCCAACATCGTGTCAAAGTCCAAGTGAATCCCACATCCCAAAGGCCTGACCTCATTGATTATGAGCTTATGGTGTATATTCATGACTTTGTCTGTTTTTAAATAAAATCATACTGCTGGAGCTCTCTGTGTTTTTCACAACATCCTTTCTCTGCTATTCGTGCTTTTATTAGTTCTGTTTCATGTTTCCTCTGTGTTTTCATAACATCTTTTCTCTGCTGTTCGTGCTTTATTAATTCTGTTTCATGTTTCCTCTGTGTTTTCATAACATCTGATTTTGTACACTCCTTAAAAGGTCATTGTGTTCTTTTAGCAGGTCAATGTGCTCCTTAGCATCGTCTGTGTGCACACAGCTCGCCTGGCTCTGATGTTTTCACCTGGCTATGCACTCTCAGACTTCCAGTGATTCATCATACAGTTATATTCTTATAGATCATGCTACATTGTTAGGCCACACTATTTTTTCAGTATCAACTGAGGAACTGCTTGTTTTCACTCAAGGACTCTTTCCCACTGTCCTCAGAATAATACTCCTTTGTCTGATACATTCTAACCTCCCACTGCCAGCTGCTGCACTTAATTAAGAATACAAGACTTCTATGATTGTGCCCACATCAAACAACACATGACTATATCATGATTATGACTGAACCTGACTTTACCTGACTTTACCTGACCATTATCAATATGATTGACTTTGATTGACTTATACATAATACTGTAATATTGATTATGATTAATTTGACCTCTCTGACCTTACCCTGCAATGATTCAATACTGATTCACCATTATACTCAATATTATACCACATTTGCTGAATAAAATTTCCCACATAATCCCTCCTTTGGGACTGAAAAGTCCCACTCATCCCATAGAGGGAGGCGAACTCAGCAATCTGGCGTAGACTGGAGTGAAGAGCTGGTTGATATACTGCAGGAGCTTGATGAGAGGATGGGTGGCAGGTGTGCAGGTAGATTGGCAGCAGGAGTGAGACGGAGCGCCACGCCTGGTCAAACACACAGACACACACACAGACAGAGAGAGAACAAACATGGGACTCACAAGGAACACAAGGAAGGGATAAATAGCCGAAACACTATGAGGGAGAGGCACAGCCAGGACCTGGACATTACTGGGTAAAGGAAAGACCTGAGTAACAGAATATATTAAGGTCATAATGTAAAAAGTGCTTTTGTATCTATATTTATCATGTAAATGAAAGATTTCACAACTTTCATCCATCAGGCCTTATCTTAACAACTGTGACTGGAGCCTGTCACCAAGATACATTTTTGGTCTTCAATCTATTTCTGTCTCATTTTTCTTTTTCCTGATTCAAAATACAACAAGCCATGGGTCACACAGGCTCTCAGTGACCCTCACTAGCACATATATAGGGACACACACACACACACAGTGTCTGACAGGGTCTCAGTGGAGCAGTCCCTGTCAAGTCTGTCAACTCTCGGGGTTTCCATACAAGTCAAGACAAGCTTTATCAGAGACAAGATACAAGACCACTCATCACTTTTGACTATTTGTCTTTTGGGATGTTAGTGTTGTGCTGAAATGTCATGTTCATGAAGAACATTAAACAGGAAAAAACTACCAAAAAAGCACAACAACAAAGACTTTGGGTCATCATGTTGTAGTTTGAGGGTTAATTCTTGTTTTCATGGAAATTGATTGTTAGGAAATGTTGTGTATTGTGAGAGGACACTTGAGGCTTAGAGGCAGCCTGCTAATTAGGACTAAACTGTATTAGCACAACAACAACACTGACCCCTCAAAGCCCCCTCTCTCTCTCATGCACACACTTTCTGTTTTTCTCAGGCACACACAGACGCACACACATGGGCACATACACAAACAAGCGAAAATACAGTTTCTCATATACACAAAGTGTGACCTCAGTATTGATGTTGTTCCTGGTTAAGACCATCTCACGGTCCCTGCTGCTCCTGGCTCCTCTGGAAAAAAACAGAGACACAGATTGGCCGATTTACTGTAAACTACTCACACCATTTTTGAAAATTCATTTTGAGTAATCATAGACCATCTTCAGCTGATTTTCGTTTACTCACACCTAATCACTGCTGTATTGATGGTATGAAATATTGCGTCAGTGATGGTCTAAAGATGGATATCAGAGAATCACCAAAATCCAATACCAGGAGCATGCATAACAGATAAAAACAGAAATCTCGTGTGATGGTAAAATAGTGGCCAGGTTGCAGAGAGAAGCAGGGCCTTTAGTAATTTTAGTAATTACCCTCCTATCTTCTGATCTGCTCCTGTTTTAATTTACCTTTAATGTGGTTTGCTGTTAATGCAAAGTCAAAATGTCCATACTGTCTTGAAAAATGTAGGATAATGTACATTCACAGCATTGTAATACAACAACTGTCATACTCACCGCTTAATCTCGTTTGAGACTGCGTGGAAGATGCGCTTCCCATATAAAAGCTTACGAAGCAGCTCTGCGCTGCACTTTATCGGGGGCAGGGGAGTTAACCAGACACACAAATACCAAACCAACCACATAGTCCTTATCCCTGAAGCGTCCTTTCTTGTTAAACCGAGATATACAGTTTGAAAATGCTTCCAGTAAAGTGTAAATCTCAACTTTGTTTGTTTTTGAGTGAAGAGCGGTCTCATTGCTGCCCCTAGTGGCGAATGGGGAGGGAAAAACACTCACTACAGCTGCAGTGGGTATATGCCGCCCTCCAGCCACAGGGGATGATAATAATCCCATTACGGCTTAATGCATCAGAATGAAGTGAAGAAAAAGCTGCACTCAAAAATGTAGTTTACAGAAAGGTGAGATTTATGCTTAGTGGACATGTGTTTGGTTTTACAAGAGAAATAATTGAATGTGTATTAATGTGACGTGAAGAGATTTTATGGCTCAGTAAATCTGGTTGATGGTGCTCACATTTCTTATGGTGAACTAATCTCCACCTTCTTCCGTGTTCTAATGCTGGATGCTGATTGGTCACCTGTGTGTTTGCTATTGAAGAGGCATCTGTAGTGCATAGTTGTGACACTGATGAAGGCCAGATGACCATTTGTAAATAAAGTGACGTGTCCTCATTAGCTGCGGTTACATGGACAATATTTCTTCAACACAACTGAAATCATTCTGATTAGAGATTCCAACTTAACTGTTTACATGGACACTAAATAAAGGGATCCGATAAGATGTGTGTTTACATGCCCCAAAGCATTTAATCAAAGAATAGAACTCTTGGCACAGTGGTTCTGCTTGCCCAGCATCTAATCTGCCAGAAATATAACAGAAGAAGAAGAAGTTTTTTTTACAGCTTCATCCACAGAGCAGTTTAGTTTTGCTGTCGCCATGTTTCTGTCCCTCCCGGAAACTCGTTCACGTCACCTAATGTTCCCCCCACGTGGGGCAAACATGCGCAGAAGAATATTTCATCCAACCAGAGAGAAACCATCAGATTAAGTGTTTACATGGTTATTAGGGGCTAATATTTTCCTATTGAACGTATTATCAAAGGTTTACACCCCCACTGTTAACCCGATTGAAAACTCCTTCAGATCAAGCCGGATCGGGCCAGTCTCTTCCAATTGAGGTTATGTGACAAATTATATGAGGCCTTTTAATTCTGACTGGGCTATTATTCCCACTATTATTATTAGTGGAATATTAGGGTCCATGTTAATGCAGCTAATGAGTATGACCCTCCTTTGTCATTATTAGTCAGTATAATAAAGAAAACGTACCAATTTTTCTGAGCGCAGTTGAAACTCTACATCTCAAGTTTAGTTTGGCAAATGCACATCTGCTTAAAGGTGCTCTATGGATTTCTGATTACATTCAGTGTTACAAAATGCTTTGTGCGTATCCAGCTGTAATGGAAATTATTTCTGAGTTGGATAGATGATTTAAGTATCCAGAGAACCAATATTTGCAATCTTTAGTCTATGTTGTTCAAATGCATTAGAGAATATACTGATGTTAGCATCAGCATTATAAATGTTTCAGGGTGAAGTGTCTGTGTCACTGCGTACCTGGTGAATAGTTGAGAAACATTGACAATAAAGTATATACTATAGAAATGAGTGTTAACACCTTAAAATAAGACAGATCTCTCTGCTGCTAACAATGACTCTGCTTTCAACTGGAGTGTTATTCTCAGGCCTTTGTTGATAAAACGTCTTACTGTGTTAAATGATTGATATGTTTGGCTGTGTACACAAGTAACACAAGCATGTCGCACATTTGAACTGCAGGACCTGTATTTTGGTGAAGAGACTCAAACTCAGACACTCGTGTGTAGTCGTAGACAAGAAAGCACTGAAGAAAAAACATCAGTGAAGCAGCAATCAGTAACATATGCAGGTAAAATTAAGAGTGAATAATCAACGCTCATTACTCAAACCATAACATACTAATCAGGCTGTGAGATGTCTGTAGTCTTGTCTGAGAGTGATTTCACCGCAGATTAGACTGCTTTGTGTAAATGTTTATTTTAGCTGTGCGTCAAAGCCAGACAGGCACTTCTGACAGTGTTCAGTTGGATTCTGTTTGGTCCTGGCTTCTTGGGCAGGAGCAGAGTTCAAAGGAAGCATCACAGATTAGAAATTGTGATTTAGAAATTAGAAATGGAGGCTCATTAAATCCAGCGGACCTGAATGCTCATAGAGATCTCCATATGGTCTTGTTTAAAGTCTGTTGGGAGCGTGGTTTGGGTTACTTGAAGTCCTGTGTTCCCTGGTGGAGATCACACACATGATCATAATACATTATAGCAATGATGTGTGACCAAGCAAATCACTGAGAACATTAATCTAGTCTAATACTCAGGTCTTTAATACACTGCTCTTTAATTACAGTATTCTATTGGAGAATTGGAGAACTTGTGCGTCAAGCAAGTTTAACTCCTGTTGGGAGGCAGTCCGAAACGGAAAACAAACGTCAAAGTAATTACAAGTATAAAAGAAACAGCTACATGAACATATCCGAGTGACCCCCCGCCCACGTTCACCGACATGAAGCCCAGAGAAGCTCAATTCCTGCTTTAGGCTGACTGTCTGTCTGTCTTGACTGTGGCCACCACTTTCAGGTCAATCTTCAGGTGTGGCAATTAGTACTTTTTGGCTAGGTTTACACAAGACTCAAGGAGTTTTAATTGGGACACACACATAAAGTGTGTCAAAACACCCAAGCCTATTGCTATCTTTAAAAGCTAGTGTTAAGATAGGGAGAAAAATAATTTTATTACAGTCGCATCCAGGGTTGGTTGGCATCCGTCTCTTGTACATTGACTACGTCTTCTGTCTGTATGCTGAATGATGTGCCGAGTGATGTTACATGATGGTTTCTGGTTATAATACCATCTCCTTGGCAGAGGTATTTGTGGTAGGTAAGAAAGTGGGCAGTGCCAAGGGTAGCCTCTCGATATTGTTGGGGTTTCAACAGTGCCTAAAGTGGCGAGTGGGATAAAGTCAAATGAAGGACGCAGATGGAGGCAAACACACAGATTATCCATAGAGGATGAAAATGTTGGTGGAGACGCATCTCCTACGCCAACTCTCAGTTTCCGTGTCGGCGTGCCATAAATTTCATCATCTGCCCAAGTCTGTGAGAGTCTGTGTGGACTCCTGTGTGGACGTCTGCGCGAGGCCAAAATCTGTGACCGCGTAGACTGTCCGCAATACAAGTGCATCGACTGCGCATGCGCTACAGAAGCAAATTGGATGCTTGTTTCATGCACTGTGTGGAACTTGTCTGTGTATGCAGACCCCTGATTGTAGTTTGTATAGATCATGTCTGTGTCCGCGTACAAGTCTGCAGCTATCCGCATCTGTACTGAAGTATCATCAGGTTTAATGACAGAAACCTGGAATTCCTGGTAAATTTGGAAGTAAGTGTGGTACTCACAGTACACAGACACTGTACAAAGTTAGTGTGCACGAGGAACTGGCCTATTTGCTACTTGCTATTTGTGGCAAAGATGTGATAGTGAGATGAATATTGGCTTTGTGTTGAATCTGAGGGAAGGCTGGTGGGGCTGGAGTGGATTCTCGGAGTGAGACTATGAGAGCTCACGAAAAAAGAAAACAAACAAATAAAACCCATTGTTTTGTATGTTAAGTTCTTGATATACTCAAACGCACACTGACAGTGGATGCGCACGTGGTTTTGTTTTTACTATTTTGGTGTCTGCATAGGTGGATGTGTTAACACGTGCTGTCGTTGCATATGGTTAGTGCATGGTCCATATGTCCACTATTTATGACAGCATTTTCCCATGTTATGTTATGTTGTGTGTGTGTTCCATATTTATTGGCAAATATTTGCCAAATTTTGCATGTTTTCCTATTAGTTGCTGTATATTTTACCCTCATTTTCTGCAGCCTGTCATGACTCAACCTTAGTCACAAAACTCGTCTCTGTGAGGTTACCTGTTAAGTGCAGCACCTCTGACCCTGAGCTGTGTAAGCTGCAGCCCCCTGATAAGAGTTCACTGACCTCCGTGTTGGAGGGGATAGCAGAGAATTGGGGGATGACAAGCAAAACAGATGAGGAGATGTAAAAAGGTCTTTGCAGGAGATCTAAATAGTTTCAGATTCAGAGTGTTTCTCTGTTGCTGGAGACAGAGAGGGGAGGAGGGCTGAAAAGTATTATCTTAAAGAAGCAGAATGTGTCAGGACATTGGAGTTGGATGGTGGGGTAGTAGAGTCTCACTGGTGCTGAGTCTGATCAGGCAAGCCATCCAGATGAGAGGAAGATTACATGAGAGTCCTGGCTGATTCAGCTGGCTGACTTTGTGATTGCAAACACTGAGTAGTTACCTTTGTGCAGGGAGGTAGTAGAGAGAGAATCCATCTCAACTTGGCTTACCCACTCTTTTGGAGAAATTAGGCATGCCTCATTTAGCCCTGTATAAAACAAGTACTGTAAATTCTTTAATAAAAGCTGCTATTCACATAACACCCAGGGACATGGCCAAATCTGTGTCTGTGAATCTGTGTCGAACACATTGAGGAGGGGGGTTGGAATAGCCTGTACTATAATTGCTCACATGGTAAATTCAGCATCATTTACTACTTTAATACTTTGGATGGAAGTTTTGATTGGACTTTACAACTATTAAAGTATTCAAGTCCAATCCAAAGTTCCATAAAGTAATGGTTAGATAATCATGAAGTAACGAAGGACGACATTGTAACTGCTCAGTATGATGTACCACTTTACTTGGGGGTGCACAAACAGAGTAACTAATTATGAAGTCATTAGTAATGAATGAATGGCTACTAGTTCAGAGCTAATCAGGAACGACTTATGCAGAAAGTGGTCGTTTGTCGAAACAGATCGATCATCGTTATCTACTGTATAGTCCTCAATTCAGATTTATTCAGGAACTACTCATTAACCATTTTTTAATTCGTTCCTCTCTCGTTCCTTAGTAACTGCTCACAGTTCTGTGTAGCGTGTTGTAAAGTGTTACCTTTTAATTGGTGATGATAACATAACAATTGTCAGGGAAAATTACAGCTTTCAGTGTCATTCTGCGGCAAGTTTATTGTTGAAATAAATTCACATGCTTTGAAGTGACTTGGTTACGTTGAGGTGAAAGGAACGAAGCAGAACTGATCAAAGAATTAAAGTGAGAGCGGCGACAGAGTCAGTGAGTGTGCTCTGAGCAGCTCTGTCACTACTGCGCTATATTTAGCCAACACACACCAACAAGCCCCACAACAGTAGGCACGCACTGACCCCCACCATCTGCTCGCTCTCTCTCTCTCTCTCACACACACACACACAGTCACGTATATAGACACACACCTTAAGGTTTTAATGCCAACTGCTGCCCACAGACCCCCCAGGTAAACCCAGGTGGACTTATTTAGATTCCCGTCACGAGGTGGTCTTACACTCACACACACATATGCAGGGGACTCCCCACTTTGTTGCCGCGGCGATAGAGTCCTTAGTAAATTTTCTCATTATGGCGAATGCATATACTGTATGAGTATACAACAACAAGGCTTCTCAAAGACTCACTGTGAGAACAGAGAGCTATAGGGAGCCATTTTAATGAGCTTGCCTGTGTGTGTGTGTGTGTGTGTGTGTGTGTGTGTGTGTGTGTGTGTGTGGAGGTTCGGTCTGTATATATAATAACACATCTATTGCACATTTCTCTCCCTTACACTGCTTCAATTATGGTAAAAGGACAAAATGGCCCTAAAATATTAGCATTACTCCTCTTTGTGTTCATATTTATATTCATGTTCATATTCTGAGTCACACTATTACTCTTATAATACCCAGTACTATTATTCACACACTCTTGGACTTTTTATTTTGAACGTGGACATTTTCTACCACTTCCTGTCGCCAGAAATGAGAAAAGACTTTACACTGCTGTCTAAATGGAGATGTCACACTGATGTGTGTCTGTGTAGAAAATCAATTATCAGAGATGCGAAAGGAGACTGAGACAGCAGCCAGTGAGACTGTTCTGGGGCTACAGATCTATTTTCTGGTTCAATACAACACAATGAAAGTGATCATGTTTGGGTGTAAAAACACACAACAAACATTCTGTATCTATATTTTATGTCGAGCAGCTCCAGGCTGTACACCTCAGTGGGAAGTCATTCCTACATAAATGGTTGTTTTTCTAATATTCGTCATGTTACACTAGTAATAGGAAGAATATAGATTTAATTTCTCTGTATTTGAACTATTTTTGTCAGGCTGCTTCTTACAAAGCATCCCTTTCTTCTACAGATCCCTCTGGTCATGTGTTTACATCAGAGACATTGACAGAAATCAGTGATTTTTGGGTTGTGTTTAAGGGTTCAGAGAGTGTTCTCCCCTCTGCACTTGAAAGATCCGGGTGTCGGAGAAGATGACAGCGTTGTTGTCCTCACAGGCGTGCAGCCTATTAGACAGGCAGACTGACAGTGCAGCCTAGTGGTAAAGCAACAGAGCCTCACACATGAACACACACTGCAGATCAGGGACAAAACCGCTACAGAGAATAACAACGTCTGCCTGGATATGATGCGCAACCCTCTGCACTTTTGTGTGTTTGTGTGTGTGTCTTGCTTGCTCCACCATCTATCTATCCAGACATTGCACGTAGGCACAAGGCTCCCCTATACATGCTGTGGAGGAAGCATTATAAACTCACACAGAAACCCCTGTGTCTCCAGGCCTGAGGTGGGGGGATGGAGGAAGGGCTTTGGCAGACGCAGCGCTGCTTCAATTTGGCCTGGACACTCATCTCAACTAACCCTCCGTCTCCATAACTTAGCAGGCCAGCTGCATGTATGTTCACTCTCAATATTCAGGGACACTCCTCGTTTATAGTCCTAAATATTTTGTAGGATGAGTAGAACTCCGTTTCTTCTTGTTGTGTGTGCGTGCGAGGCAAATCAAGCGGTCCCGGCAGTGATGCTGCAGCAGCAGCCTTGTCGTGATGGCAGCCGAGCGGTGACAGTGTTGTGCTGCCATGTCCCGGGGCTTACAGGGCGTACAGTTCAGTTTGGAAACTCAGCATGACAGCAGTGCTGGCAGACCTCTGAGCAGGGCAGTGACACACTCTCCCCTGTACACAGACCACAGTTACATGCTGCACTGGGATGGGTTAGTAAATACTAGAAAAACTACAAATCCTCATGCGGCAAAGAACATACAGTCACACTTTTTATTCACAAAACCTTTCAAATGATTTCATACCTTTAACAATTAACAAAACGTATTTTAAAACCTAAGTACAAATAACATTGATATTATTATTATTAGTAGTAGTAGTAAACTAATTACATAAAATACTATTATTATTATTAGTAGTAGTAATAGTATTATTAGCCTAGATAAAATTATCTTTGTTATAATTATTATTATTATTATTCAATTAGTGAATTATTGTTGCAATAGTAATAGTTGTAGATGTAACAGCAAACAAAATATACAATTAACCCTTTTTATTAGTAGATGTAGAATTATTAACATAATAAAAATAGCATTACTATTATTATTAGTAGAAGTAGTATTACTACTAGTAGTAGTAGTAGTAGTAGCAATAGTAATAGTAGTATTAATATCAGGTAGGGGTAGTAGTGGAAGTTATAGTAGCAGTGCCAATGAAATACAAATAACCCTATTATCATTAGTATTAGTAGTATAAATTAAGCACAAATGTCATAATTTATATATGACATATTAATTATTAATATTAATTAATTAATTATTAATATTATTATGACTCATATTAGTAGTAGTAATGGTAGTAGCGGTGGTTGTAGTGGTAGTACAAAGTAAACATTTTACACATTTTTAGTATGAGTATTTTTAGTAGTAGTAGTACTAGTAATACAAACTAAGTACACAGACTACTATTATCATTTGCAGCAGAAGTATTAGTATTACTGTAAACACAGTATTACAGTAGTAGCAGTGGTAATAATAATGAACTCTATGACTGTAGTATATTGTTGTTGAGCTTGGAAACAGCAGCTGACAAGTCTCACCTCAACTTCCATTTAGTAGCTGTTGTGGAGCTTTCGATCGTATCACATGATTTTCATCAGGAGAGCAGAACCAGAATAGATGTAGAGCTGTACACAGGAGGATCAGTTTTACATCAGATTACGGTTAACATTGACTACAGATCTTTTCCTATGAACTAATGATTTCACTTCAGCACGGGTCAGGCCACTTTAAAGAAGGTGTGTGTGTGTGTGTGTCTTGTTTGCATCATGACCAGATCAAAAAAAACAATTGATCAGGACAGGTGCTGTGATCTGGCACATTTGCAGAGTTTCCCATCATCACATGAATCAATACATGATCATAGTCCTTGAATAACAGACACACACACACATACATACACACAAATACACCATGTGAGGACACACTCTGCTGCACCTGGACATAGTGTAGATAATAGCTTTATGAATACAACACAGGAGATCGATAACCGATCATTGTCCTTGAGCCTCGCAGACATGCTGCTGCTTTCAGTTCATCCCATCAGTCAGATATTTGCCACTGGGTAGGTGAGAGTGTGTGTGGGAGAAGCGAGCCAATGACAAATGAGGGTAAATAACAGAGAGAGAGAGGGGTGCAGTGTGCCAGCTCATGACCCAGAGAGATAAACAGAAAGTGAGAGTTGGCCAGGCAGGTAGGACGGGAGGGTGTGGCAACGGAGAGAGCATTTAGTGTGCAGCGCTGGCCGATCCTGCGCTCTAATTGGCTGGTGAGACTTTGACAGACACGCTCGTCCCTCCCCCCCTCCGGCTGCCTGCCGAAAGTGTATGTATGTATGTGTGTGTGTGTGTGAGGGAGCCGGCAGACTGAAGCGAGCCACAGAGGCAGGCTCTAACTCCAACCCAATGAGCTTGCAGCCCTCACACTCACACACACTCCTCACACACACACTCACACTCTCCTCAGAGCCGGCTCTCGCTCTTGCTTCAACCCTGGGACACAGAAGAAGAAGAAGGAGAGGAGAGCGAGGCAGCGAGTGGCAGAGAGGGAGAGTGAGGGAGTAAGAGAGGGAGAGAGAGGCAGAGGGAGACTGGCGGGGTGTGAGGGAGAACACCATGGCTTCAGATCCGGGGCTGGCTGCGATGCTGCTATGGACTATATCACTACAGGCTCTGGGCACCACAGGAACTAACAGCAACGAAGGTAAGAGTGTGTGTGTGTTTTTGTATGTGTGTGTGTGTGTGTGTGTGTGCTCATTTGAATAGACGGAGTTAAACATTGCATATTCTCTGACAGGGGGGATTAACTTCATACATGTGGAGCTCCTTGAAAACACACCAGCCGATATGACCCACGTATAACACACACACACACACACACACTTAGATGGTGTGTTTGTGTGCCATAACCCGGGGCATGACATCAAAGTTTGCCCTGCACTGCAAGTCAAGGAAATCTGGGTGATGTCTGTGTGTGTGTGTGTGTGTCTGTGTGTGTGTGTGTGTGTGTGTGTGAACTGGTTTTGACATTGCTCATATTTGCCCGGGTTGCGTGTCAGCTGCAGTAACAGCGCATGTGTCTGCTGTGGGGTTAGGCAGTGACGTGAAAGTGTGTGTGTGAGAGTGTGTGTGTGTCTACGCTGTTTATGTGATCTGAGGAGAGCATCTTTCTGAATCTCACTTGTGTATTTCCTTTTGATCTTCTCGAACAATGTGTGTGTGTGTGTATGTGTTCTTGTCACACACACACACACACTTTGCTCCCTAAGCCCAGCCTGGGTGTGTTTACTTCCATCCTCCTGTCCTTCATCTTTCCACCACGAGACGGAAAACTGTTGTCACTTGTTCAACTAATGCCACGCATACACACACACACACACACACACATACACACACACACACACACACACACACACACACACACACACACACACACACACACACACACACACACACACACACACACACACCACAAAGTCCCCTGGGTGCCTTCCTTTAGGTGTGTGTGTGTGTGTGTGTGTGTGTGTGTGTCTGACAGGGTCCTTGACATAGGTCTGGTCCCAGGAGGTTGAGTGACAGCAGTGATTCGACTGTTAGGGCCTCCGTCATCCTGAACATTCAGCTTAAAACTACAGGGGAAAAAGCAGCAGAAGAAGAAGAAGAGGAAGAGGAAGAGATGGGGGGGGGATCAGGGCTTCGGTTCAGGTGGGATCACCTCAGCAGTGGAGAGGTGAGGGCAGCCACTTATCCTGTACTAAGCTGTGTAAAGTCAGAATGGGAGAGTCGGGCCGCCTCAGGTCAGACAGAGCCGGAAGCGAGGACCGCCACGCAGACAGACAGACAGACGGTCAAGATATCCTCATGTTATTTGCATGTCAGATTTTATTTCTTCTCCCCCCCGCTGCTTCTGTTTGGACCATAATTTCACTTCCATGTCAGGTGTCCTCATCGTTCTCTCTCTTGTGACTTTACTATTCAAATTCATTCAACCTCTCCTGATTGGATGATGATTGTTCCCCTTTGCTGATTGACGATTCAGTGTGATTAGATAAATAAAGTGTAATACGCAGTCCTGTCACCCACTCTCTGCTTGGTTCAAGGTGTTTTATTCCCCTCCACAGAGCAGACCTGAACCGGCTGTGTCCAGGTGTGAAAGTACATCTTACAACAAGAGTTCCTTACGAAAAGTCTCTTTTTTACGAGTCTGTTTTACTGTCTGAATATGTTTCGCTGCAGGAGGGATTACCGTGTTATTGATCAATCAGTTGCTTTAAAAGCTAAATCACTGCAACAAAGTATAATCTTATTATTTCTTATAATTAATGTTGATTTGATCCATATATTATATCTATTTATCTCTATATATGGGTCTTATATGTGCATTTAATCCAGATTGTGAGGAATATTTTGCAACGACTGAAAAGATTTTTCTTTTTTGGGGGCATTTTTACTTTCATTTAGTTGACCGTATAGAGATAGATAGGAAACGCGGGGAGAGAAAGAGGGATATGACATGCAACAAAGTTCTTCGGCTGGAATCAAACCGTGCATGCTGCAGTTATATGTCATCCGTCTCAACCATGTGGATACCATGATGTCCCTACAGATTTAAATGTGGTGATTTTGAGCCCAAACAGTTTCCTAAAATGAAGAAAATGCAGTGTTTCAGGATTGGAAATCCCCCTAAAACACCAGTTAGACTAACATGTGACAGTAAAACCAAATTCCATTGTAAATGTTTTGCAGAATATATTCACAAATTGTTTTGTGGACCCCTTTGAACTGTCTGACTGGAGTCCTTTCAGGTCGAGGGCTTGAAATATAAAACTCCAGGCTGTGTTGGAGAGTTGTGAGCAAAGATTGTGAATGGTTTTCTGGGCCTCTCCGAAACTCTTTTATTTGTTCTGTCAGGAGATGAAAACTGTGCAGCTTGAAAAACTCAGAATAGAGTTGGTTCTGTTTAGTTATTTAACATTTTAATCAATGTGAATGAATCAATTGGTTTCTATTCACGCCGGTTCATCCTAAAAAACCTAAAAAAATGTTCTCACTCCATGAAAAAAGTCACCAGAGAGTTGTGAATATAACGTTCCCCAAAATTAGTTTTTTCTCTGATCACGCACACTAATTAATCTATATAAACGCAGGAAAAACAAATCAATTTTTCAACATTCTGCAAAAGAGTAACCGCTGCTTTCTTTCTATTTTGGAAGTGATTAGAACTGTTAAAACTGTTATTAAGCCCAAGCAAATAGTTGATGTCTAAATGATAACTGATTGCATTTAAAAAATGTAATTTCTCTTCTTTGCTTTGGTTTGGTTGTGGTCCGACTTGAGGCCAATTACAAAAATTACATATACATGAAGAGATAACCTTTGGAATGAATGAAGAATTAAATTGGTGGAAGAACAGATAACTGCTCACACAACCATGCAGGGCTTCACTTGACAACACACACACACATACACACACACACATAACACTCAAGAGCACTCACAAAAGACAGACGTGATGTATATTTGATATACGAGCAGGAGCCATGGCCAGCCATTTTGTTTTTGTTCATTGTTCAGTCACATTCATCTTGTGTAGATCCGCACAACTGACTCCACTAACACGACTCACTGACACAGTGAGGTCTGAATTGTATATATGTGCTTATTCCATCCTGTCCATATCATAACTTTCACTGTGTGTGTGTGTGTGTGTGTGTGTGGGTGTGTGTGTTAAAGGGGAGGAATGAGACAAAGGGAAAGCTGGTCTCAATATTTTGATATCTCATGACGTGTATTTCTTCAATAACACATGAAATCTCGAATCTTGCAATGAATCCATTGTGTGCCTGAGAGACACAGTAATTATTATACAATCACACTGCTACTTCTTTCTATCCAGAAACAGATAAAAGAGAAGGGGCTGGGATCAGTAAGAGACCAGCAGGGAAGTAGTGGAGGAAGGGAAAGCCAGCCTCCTCAGCTCAGCTTACCCACACACTTCATTCGCAGGGAGCGAGTTTAGCACCTTAGGAGCTGTAAAGCTCCTTTCTTTAAGTTGGTCTTTAAGTTGGTGCTGTAGCACCAGAGGTAAATAGTAAATACTATTTAATTACAAAATCTTATTTTTCTATACAGTAAAAAGAAAAAATGGTGAAAACACACTTTAAGATGCATACCGTCACTGTCCTGTGAACACCGCGTATTTCCAAAACATGTCATGAGTTAATAAAAAATAGGTCTGTTTTCATCATTGTAACATTGGATTTTTTCAAACAATCCAATAGTTTTCAAAATTGATTATTTAGTACTAGGAGAATTTTCTAAATCCATAAAGGAATACTTAAAAAAAAAGAATTAAAAATCACCAAATTTGGAGATACATGGTTGTCACTGGACAATGACAATACTGTGAAAATATAATGTCGATAAAACTGCAATCTTGTCTGCAACCTTTTACACACATCGGCCGTCTTTTTCTTTCCCCATCCTGTTGCTCTCTGCTGTAAAATATTGAAAAACAGCAAAACACATGAAAAATAATAATAAAATTTTTTTTTTTTAGATTTTTTTAAGGTTCCTGTGAGACGGTCTATGAACATCACCAAGATATTTTAGCCTTCTATTTTTGTAAGTATGTGTGAATTATGGAGTCAGTTAAGTGTAAATCCATTTTTATTATCATTATCATTGGTAGTATGGAGACTCAGTGTGTTCAAAATGAAATAAATAAATAAGACTTTATAAAATAAATAATCATATGAATAAATACAGAGAACATAAAAGCATGAAATTGTGAAACAATCCAATGCATTTTTAAAACTCCAGTTGACTTATGATGAAATGTCATGAAATGTTATTGCAGGTCATTTTTATTTTATTCCAGCAGGTGTGCCAAGTCTCTTTTTTTATTTCTCAACAGCATTTTTCCCAATTGACATTTTATTTCCTAATATGACACAAACAGGGCAGAGCCAGTTATGGGATCTATGTCTCTTTGCTAATTCAGACCAAAGCAACAGCCAGTCAAATAGTGGGATGAAATACATTTGATAGTAATGAGCTGCATTGTGAAAATGTATTGGATGGATATGGATATATACTAACTGTATGTATTTGGCAAATTTCACCATGTATATGTAAATTATTTATTTAATTTTGAACACTGGGATGTTAATAATTATAATTATTTCACATATATCAATATATTGTTAGTATTTATTAACATGTTTATTTCATAATGTGTTATTTATTTACTTATTTATTTTTTGAACACTTTTGGTCTCCATAGATAGTACAGTGGAAACTGCTTACAGTGATCACAGTTACAGTGATCATCTCATAAGGATCAACAAGCTCGGGACAGAATCATTCCCATACAAATGCTGTTTAAAGAATTTGCTTACAGTGTTCATTTTGGGTCTTTTCATACACAACAACATATGGAAAAAAAACTAATTCTAATCTAATCTAATTCTATTTTTTTATTTTTTTTTATTTTACTCCCATGATGCTTTGCCTGGCGGTAACCCGTCTGCTTCTGGCTGGCTACCTGAGGCTGCTGTTGCGTGCACACTGAAATCATGACGGGAAAAAGAAAGTAATTGAAAGTCATCTCTCAATGAAAAATGTCATCTCCTCAAAGCTTCTGACAAACTGCCAAAAACGATTTGTACAGTCAAAAGTGTTTGAAACAGCTGGAATGTATTTTGAAACAGTGAATACAGTTTAGTAAATAGTGAAGCTGTCCGTTACATTACTTTATATTCATGTAATAAATATAGCAAATGTCACTTAGATAATCTGCATGAGAAATAAAGAAAAACAAGAAAAAAAAATCAGTTATAATAATCATCCACTTATAGCGATCAATCTGACCCAGACAGACATGATCACTGGTTTCCACTGTAGTTTCTTCCTGCGATGCAATGACAAAACTGAGAATCCCACACTCCAAATTTACACTTTTCCTCGCAGCAAAGATTCAACAAACATGCCACACACATTTCCTAGAAACTAAACTTTCTTCCTGTGAAGTCTGAGGAAGCTGTGAACTCTAAACATTAGCACAGCAGCAAAGGTCCTGCAAATAGGAGCTATCTGGTGTAGAAATAGTGAATCTGTGGTATTTTGAGGGATGAAAATGGCCATGTTAAACTTATCAGTATTTGAATCAGCCTTCAGAAAAATCAGTGTAGGCCAAACACACATAGAGCAAGAGATGAATCCCAACCTTGCAGTATCCAGTAGCTCCCACATTTGCTGTGAGTGTGTACGGACTCATTTGCCTGTGTGGAGGTGGTGGTTTCCCAGCGCAGCCACTCCTGTCTGCGGGCCCTGTCCCTGATTCAACTCCTGCACACTGTTTCACACCGCCGCATTCCCAGCGAGGATAGAGAGCGTTCCTTCAGGTTGTTGTTAGTACTGAGGAACATGAAAAGACCCATGCAGAGAGCAGGACTCGCTGCTAATGAGCAAACTGTAGGTGGATGATTATTACCACATACCTCTGCTGCAGCAGGACCAACGGGAAAGAGACACAGAGGCAGGGAACGACGAATAGCAACAAAGAGTTTTCTTTTTTTTTCATTATTTTAACATTTGAACATGTAATTTAGAAGCAACAAAATTGCGGGGAAAACAGGAAATGAAGAGGGAACAGTTGAACGGAGCCAGACTGCTGGGAGCTGCAGTCTTTCTCTTTGTGCAATAAAAGGCAATTTTTTTTTCTGTGAAAAAAAAAGACAGTGAGGCTTTTGATTTTGATCAGTGCTATAGGCAGCTCAGATGCTGCTGTTTGTATTGATTCCTCCTCAGTCAATAGAATACCTGCTGCATGTTTAGTAACATCACATGAGAGATAAATGTGTGAGAAATTGTCATAATTAATAGCTAGCAGGTGAGACCTTTCTGCAACAGATTACAGAGAAAAAACCTTAAAGTTATTGTAATAAGCGTTGCATTTTCTAAAGTGTCTAGTCCTTAGTGTCCTGCTCAAGGACACTTCAGCAGGCTTGCTGACAAGGAAAGATGTTTTCCAGACGGTGTCTCGTTTTTCTCATATTTCAGATTTATAACGCTGACTTGCAGAGTTTCCACCTCCTCACCACACATAGAGGCCAAACTATATCCTAAAGTCTCACGCATCAAAAATAGTTCACAGTTCATCAGTGTGTGTCTTTCACACGCACACTCGCTTCCTTTGTTTCCACTTATCACTTAGAGCCGTCAGTTCCCGATCAATAATAGATAGAAGAGCATTAGGAGCTGTGGTAGGCTCTGGGATCAGTCTGTAAGGGGTTGTGTTCTGTGCTAACAGAGCTCTGTATTAATCACTCATCATTTCACCTTGAAACTGTGAAATAATAGTTAAAATGTGAGGTTTATTAGTTGCACTTTGCCAGCAAATGACTTCTTTGTATCACTTTAAAAGCAATAAAAGCTAATTCACTCCTCACCAGTCATGTCAGTAATTTTTGAAATTGTATCGTACCTTGGCTCTCAGCTTCAGCTCAATAGTAACACTTTCAGTGTGGGAGTGCATTACTGACCCAGAGAGGGCGTGAACCTGTCCCTCCCTCTGTCGGCTGGTTCGTCTTAACCAGGCATGTGATTGGCAAAGGATGAAAAAGCAGGAAAATATACTGACCCCCACCCCCCCGGTCCTTAAAGAAATGGTGGCGGTTCTACAATTATCATATGGATGGTAATAAAAAAAATAGTTTTTATTTATTTATTCCTATTTTTAACCCCCTCATCAATAGATTTAACCTCAGCCTGGCCATAAAGAAATTCTTTCTTCAGAATGTAATAGTCTGTCACTTCCCTTCATTTGGTCTCACATAGAAATACAGGATAACTATTTATAGTGCTGTAATTACATAAAGTTATCAATATCAAAATAATGTGCATGTTTACATTCAGTCTAACGTTATTTGTGTGACTATCTGCTTTGTGCAAGACAGACAACTAGAGCCGAAGCAGAAAGACACAGCTAACATTACTGTTCTCACTGCCACCCTTACAAAATAGCTAATCGAGTATCCAATTAACTGATGTAAACCCAGGGTTATTGGGGAAATCACGTTACTACGAACCATGTAAACTCTTTAATCAAGCTATTATTTAAACATGGTTATTCACAGTAATCACAGTAATGGTGTTAATGCAAAGCACTTGCATTAACACCATTACTGTGATTACATGTGTCTAGACTAGCACCAACTTTGACAGCTGGCTATGTTAACTAGCTTATTAACTTAGCAGACAAGCAAACACTAGCTAGTCATTTTAGCTACATGAAAGCAGAAATAAAAAGCAACATGGCATCTTAGACATATATATACATAACACAATGAATAATCTTGACCAGGGTTGCCAACTTTGGGTACCTGGCTGGAGTGAGATTTTGATGCCATGGCCCATGGGCTTAATCATGCATACGCGCACGCGCACTTTATCACGTGCACATATGGACTCAATTCACCATCAGGGTTTAAAAAAGTATGCACCTTACACGTGGCGAGAGTGGGACCTTATATTGTAAGATTTAAGGATATAGCCTGACTACACCACCCTGGGAAACTCACAATACATACACATACACTAACCCTAAAAAGGGCACACAGGTTCATTCACTAATGAAAGTCAAAGACGTGTTGTTTCCACTATCAAAACTATTTTATTGAATGTTCACAAGTAGCAAGAACCAGAAATAAACAAAAAGAAACAAAAGAACACAAGAACAGAACATACTCCAGACACATAGCCAATACATGCACACACACACACACACACACACACACACACACAAATGTACACATGAACACACACTCTTTCACTCACTCAGCCACATATGAACACACACGCACTCACTCACTCACTAGCTTGCCTGAACGCCTTCTGCGCTCCAGCGCAGGGTTTTCTGCCAGAACAGCTGTCAACACAGTGATCGCACACATATCGCGGACCAAACAGAGAGTAATTTAAGAGCCTATACTCATAGAATGGGGGTTACAGTACGTAACCAATGGTATGTATGCTCGCCTGTTTATCTCTGTTGTTGTTGCAGTGTTTTGGCGTGAGAATTGTTTGGGCAGCGTAAGAGGGTAAGACTGAACATGAAAGCATGTGTCTCACGCCAGGAGCGTGAGAGTTGGCAACACTGATCTGATACCTGAATAATATGTCCCGAAACAGCATCGGGGCGATCTTCTTGTCGAGACGACTCAACTGACGATGTAGGCTACCACTAATGCATTGGCATGTTGAGTTCGGAACACAAACAAACATCCTATAGGATACTTGTGGAAAGGAATAAAATCGTCAGGGCACATGTCTGAAATCCTCTCCATTTTTACTCGGACAGCTCAACCCCCCCACCCCCACCCCCCTTTTAATTTGTTTTACGGATCTGCATGATTCACATGGGTCACATTTTCAGGTCGGAAAATCCAGAATTCTGGATTAATCCAGAAAAATCACATCCCTGCTTAATACAGGTTGCTGTCGGCCGGCCGGCTGATCCCACTTTTCTCCCCAAGGCACCGGTCTTTATTGAGACATCAGCCTTGTTAGCCAGCTGTCGACAGGAATATAGGAGCTACCAGATCAATACAGCCGGGTCTGCCAGTCCTCCTGAGCTGCGGCAAGAAGCAGGTGAGGCCTCAGAAAGCAGGGGCCTCTCTTGAGCCCTTTCCACCCATTAGTAGGACCTGATGCTGGGCTGGCCAGAGTTCAGCAGCCCCTTGGCCGGCTCTGCTGATTGCAGCTGTATCGTTGGGTAATTTATGTTTCTCCACTCTGCTAGCATGTGGGGTAGAAAATCCCTCACTGGGATGGCTGAGGATAAAGCAAAAGCGTGAGAGACAGGGAGAGAAGGTTGTAGGCGACGCTTGACAGCTCTGTAATGGGCTGGTGTTGTGGTTGTGTTAGCACATCCCTCCTGGAGAGAGATCTCTATGATGTTCCCTTCATGGGGACTGATGAATGACGGAGATCTGGCTCTGCAGCTACAGCCTCCTCTCCTCTGTTACAGACAGACAGAGGAACATAGCGTGTGTGAGAAACAAAAGAGAGGCTGTATGATCGAGGGATACACGGGAGAAGAGAGAGAGAGAAGGAGAGAAAGAAGGAGAGTGGGAGGCAGTGACGGGGAGAGAACAAAGTGAGATGAAGAGGAGGAGGCTGCTGTCTCAGATGCATCTCTTTAAGTTCCATCGGCGGGTGTCTTTATCAACACCAGTGGAGAGCGTCTAGCTGATAATTTGCTGCTCTCAATTCCCTTCAATCCATTAAAGGATTTAAATGTTCATTAAGTTTAATAGAAGCCCAGCGAAGGCCTAATATGCTCTGATAAACTCTAGCAAACCTGCCAACCTGTTCCAATCGCTGCGTCAACAAAGAAGCATCCAACTAATAAGGTCAAACTCAGAGTTTGTGCTCAGCTCACTTTGTGAAGAGCGTTTCCTCTGAGTCACAGCGAGCTGAGAGCGCAGTGTGTGAGTTCATCAACAAGTCCTAAACGGCAGCTTGTTTGTCATTGCTTTCCAGAACTACCCATATTAACATTCTCCGCTTTCGGCAGGACAGCGTTGTTTGTCAGTGCCTTCGGACACAAAAATGATTCATATGGTCGTTTTCTGATCTGCCACCTCTGCCGTTGAGCTTTGGTTAGGTTTGGTCCACTTGCTCTCAGTCAAGTCACCTTTTGATGAAGTCTTTAAAACAACTGATTGTGAGAGAATTTTGGGGAAATTAAGGGGAATAGGCATCAAAATAAACAGACAAGTCATAAAATCATCAGGTTTTAAAAGAAAACCGACACCAGTGCAGTGCAGGAAAAGGCAAGAAAAGTAAAAGAAAAACATTTTTAAAGGAAAGGAAAGACAGTTCAAAGAAAATTTTAACTCAAGTGAAATCAGGAAAGGCTCTCCGATAAAAGTCTTAACACTGCAAAAACAGCCCTACTAGAAATAAGCCAAATATTCTTAAATATAATCAAATTGTCTTGTATTGAGCAAAACAATCTGCCAATGGGGTAAACAAATTTTGCTTGGCTAGAATTCTTAAAACTAGCAAAACAGTCTAGCCACTGAAAGACCCTAATGGGCCTTAAAACTAGACAAAATGCCCAAATTTAAGCAAATTGTGCTTGGAAAATGTGCTTAAATTTAGTGATATTGTCTTGAAATAAGGCTATATAACCAATAATTTACAGTAAAAAAATAGTATATTGTGCTTAAAAGAAGCAGCCAACCAATGGAGTTAAACCAGGAACCTTCTGTCTGTGAAGTAACAGCGCTAACCATTACACCACCATACTGCCTTTAATGACAGACATTAATCTCATATTTCTTTTTACGTCTTTATTGTTGACTCAGTATATCCAGAGGCTGCACAGAACTACGGATTCAAAAACAACATAAAGACCATTGGTGGTCAAGGTGAAAATGAAAATGTAAATGTAAGATCTATGGCAAGATACCAAATGTAACAGTGCTTTAAACCTTCTTATAATAAACAGGGTTTGTACAGCTTTACTGTAAAAGTCAAGCACTTTCAAGGTACCTAAACCAAAAATGTCCAGACTCTCGAAGCCTTTGTCATCACATCTAAATTGTGCCTATAAATACCAGGAGACAACAAACAAATATGGCAACGGGATCGTTTCATTTCAAACATTAAAAGATTTTAGGTTTACATGAGTGATTGTAGATGAAACACCAGATGTTGAAATGTTGAAAATCAAGCATTTTTCAAGGAGTATATTCAAATGCAAGTATGCTCCTAACCTTGAAAACATAACGGTGAAAATTAAGCATTTTCCACACGTTCAAGACTTTGTACGAACCCTGTTAATTTCGGGGGAGTTAATTCTGGTAATTCTAGTTTCAAGCATTAAGTTACTCAGAACCAGTAATACAATCTCAGCAACAAGTTATAGTATCTTATTAAGTACTTGAAGACTAAAAAGCTTGAAACAAGTGAAATGCTCTAACATAAAAACTGCCTGGTGAAGAAATATCTTGTCAGACAAAAAACAAGCATATATTGCCTTGATTAAAGATATTTCATCTTACTTAGAAACAGTTGTGCAAGAGGTCTTATTCTTAAAATAAGTAAAACAATCTTGTTCCTCTGCTGGAATATTATGGAAACCATTGTTGTAGCTAGTTACTGGTTAAATCTAGCTCAATATTAGCTGAAATATCTTATTAAGACAAAGCTAGATATATTTTCTTAAAATGAGATTATTTTTCTAATGTAAAACATGCTTGACAAGATTATTTTTCTTTTTAGACAAAAAATAAGACAAATTTACCAGAAACAAGGAATTTTTACTTTCTTGAAATTCCTTTTTTGCAGTGAAGAAGGGTCACTGACTCAGCTGACCTGATTTCCTCGGGTAGATCGTTCCAGAGCCTCGGGGCCTCTGGAACAGACCAAAGACCTCTGCCAAGGATCTCAGAGTACATACCGTGTACGGTACTAAGAGGTCAGAGATATAGCAGGGAGAGAGGCCTTGAAGAGTCTTAAAAGTAATCAGTAAAATCTTAAAATCGATTCTTAAACACACTGGGAGCCAGTGAAAGAGGCTGAAACAGGAGTGACGGGATCACGTCTCCTGGTTCTAGTTAAAAGCCTGGCAGCTGAGTTCTGTGCAGTCTGGAGTCGATCAATAGATCCAGTATAGCACTGGTTCCCAACCTTCATCAGACCCCTTTGATAGTATAGTTGGTAAGTTATTGTGACAATAACTATAAGATGTGTAATCTTACACGTGTTGATTTTTCTCCTAAACACAAATATGTGGATATATATTATCAAATCATCATTTCTATTTTTTTCAAATTAACTGAGCTTCACAATTTTCCACGTACCCCCTGGTACCTGCAGAAGTACCCCTTAGGGTACAAGTACCCCTGGTTGGGAATCACTGGAGTATAGTATCACAAGTTGTTTCATCTATTGATGGTTATATAAAAGAAAAGCCCATTATATATGATTCCTCATGGCGTACTTGTAATAGTTATGAGCTCTGTCGCTGTTGTCATTTACTTTGTTGGTCCAACAAAGTCCCTACTAAGAGGTCCAGAGGTTCTGTAAAGAGGGTCTTGTCAGGTAGGCATTTGAAAAAGCAGTGCTGGTGAGGGCAGTCTTGAATTCATAGGGTGCAGGAGGATGGATTCCCCCTCTGACTGTGGCAGGTAACACTCACGTATGATGTAGTGAGCCCCAAACCGAGCGTGATTCAGGCTGATGGATCTCTCCTGGGGCCTGTTTCCATAAGGAAATAATGCGTTTTACACCCAGTAATCTGTCCATATATCACAGGCCTGATGTAATTAATATGTGGCGAGGGAGTGGGGGGGGGGGGGGGTGGATAACTAATTTCTCAACTGATGAAAGTCCAGACATGCATGAACACACGATCCAAATAGATGCATGCAGGCACACATGTATGTATTCATGTGCTTGCTCTCACACACACAGAGACACACACTCCATCTAACCGAGTTATCTCTGTGGGGATGATATTAATGCCTGCTATATGTGAAGCATTAGTCTAAAGGGAACAGAAGCGTTCATAATGTCTAAGTTATACCCACAGATAGTGGAGACAGAGAAAGGGAAGAGAAGAGGAGAAAGTGAATAAATCAAATGAAGGGTATTTTGGCAAAAGGTTTGTAAAAGTCTATTTCAATGTCTTGCATCAGCGCGTAGCCTGTGAGTTACCTCCTGCTGAAGTAACCGCAGCATTTAGTGTGGAAAAAAAGGTAGTTGTTTGGAGGACAGGACTGTTGGTGTGGTAAATGAAGCCTAAAAAGAACCTTTGCCTGTCCTGACCTCCTGACTTTTACAGTGTACTATCATCGTTTTACAGCAAATTCATCATCACCCTCAGACACATCCAGAGCACAGGGCGAGGCATGAAGAGTACTTCTAGATCCTTTAGTGATTTAATGTCTTACAGTCAAAATAACTCACAAAGGTTAGAACAAGTTGACCGTTGAAGAGGGAGAAACTGTAATTTTGCATTTACAGCCCAATCTCTTAGACTGCCAAGCCATTGTGCCACCTGCGAGTCATTTATTTTATCTATTACTACGTGTAAAAATATGTTTTATTTCTCCTCTTTATCTATTCTCTTATAGCACCGCTATCTCTGTGTTTTATTGCTGTGTGAGCGGCTAACACGACAGCTGTGCATATGTGAGGTCCCGTAAAAATACGGAGAGCAAACTTGAAGATAAAAAATATCATGGTTGATTCTGGAACGTTGCCAGAAAATTACTAAAAAAAACACTAATATGGAATAAATAATTATCATCCAAACTGCAATAGTCAGAGGAAGAACACTAAAATCTTACAGACAAGATGGAGATCTTGCAGACAGACCCTCCAGTGATGTTTAATGGAACAATTCAGTAGCGGCTAACCCACAAACAGAGCCAGAGCAGGGAGTCCAAACTCTCCTTTCTTCTCCTCTCTGTTCTCTGCCGTCTGCTTCTTCTGTTTGTACCCGGCCCTTTTAAATGCATGAAGCTAAATTCATTCATCTACTCACACTCACACTAGATTAACAACAAAGCTTGTGTATCCCTGCGAGGCTGTGATGACAGAGGAGGGAAAGCTTGAGTTAGCTCTGCACTGCAACTTTCCACACTCCGACATTCTGTGGGGAAAACAAACACATGTCAGCACATGGAGTGTTAGAATTTGCGCTTTGATACTGAGTCATGCACCTCACTGCTTGTTGCTGATGTTTCTATCCTCAGACTGCTTTATTTCAGTCGCTGCTGATAACATTGCGAGTCACTGCGTCGTGTTGCGGTCTCACTGCATGGACAGCTGGTGGCTGCGTGACGGCGCTCATTCAGGCGGACAGCACCAGGACTTCACCCTGACCGGGCTGCACACATACGCACACACACACACACACACACACGGGAGTACATCAAGACTTTTGGTGACGAGAGAACACTCCTTAATCACAATCATCATCTATGACCCCCAGGGGATTACTGGCTTGGAGCTTCATGCTAACATTTTGTTTGAGTGTGTGGAAAGTTAGCTGAAACATAAGTAATTCTAGTCCAAAATATGAAATAGAACACAAAAAATGCAAGGTTGGGCACAGCTAGAAACTGTGCAGTGACAGCGGATGAATATGTAGACGCTCGCGAAGTAGTACACAGATTCCTCCATTTGTTAAATGTAATAGATGCATCTGGGGTCACATAAAATTACACATTGTGACAGACAGTCGTGGAATATATGTTCCAAAGTTTTATTCAAGTAATAGTAATAGAAAAACTTGCAGAATTATTTTTCTTTTTTTAATTACTAAATCAAAAGCCATATGTTAATAACATCTAACAAACTTATATTGCTAAAAATTAGCGTTCTCTCTTGGATCTGCCATCTCTCAGTACGTCCTGACTCCCTACCCTGCACTCAGCAACAAGCCCATTCATTCCTTCTGAAATACACAGTTTCATATTTACTTAAACAGCTGGACCCAGTAGTTTTTAGCAAACGCTACTCAAACAGGAGGAAATAGTGCATTTTTTGGGAAGTATTTCCTGCCGGGGATTAATACACATTTGGTGCTGTAGTGAGTATTCAGCAGCAGGATTGACTCAACGACTCTAATAGAGGTCAGATGTTTGTACATGATAACAGAGACATTAGGCCTTCCTCCTCTGAAGAATCTCTAATGCTAAATCAAACTCTTGATGTTTTTTTTTTTACTCATGTTAGCAAGCTTGCTGCAGCAGTATTAGTTGCAACACGGCATTGAGTGGCTGGATGAGAAGAGCCACTTAGATTCTCATCTTTACTTACGTGATTTTCTTTTTATACATATTTGTATGAACATTGTTGGGGGGCACTGAGAACTAAAAATTTCATTATTTTTCATTATTTACTGCTTCACTGTAATTGTTATGTCATATGACAATAAAGAACTTGATACTTGACCTATGGGCAGGCCTACTGCAGTAAAAAAAAAGTATCATGTTGTTCTGGACAGGAAAGACTGCACCAAGTCAAAGTACTTACTGCACAAACAGTCTATCATTGTATTTAGGTTTATTCTTGTTTCAACTGTTTCTTGGCCAAGCATCGGCCCACGTCCCGAAGGTTGGGAACCACTGCTTTCATTGACATAACTAGTGTACCACTTATATTTTATGTGTGACTTGAGGTTTGACCATGTGTAGTGCAGTATGTGGCCCACTTTATTATGTTATCTGGCTATGGATATTGCAGACTCGTGTCTCTCTTTAAGCAGGCACACTTCAGAGCAGAAATACTGATGTGACCATGGCACGTTAGAAGCACTGACTGACAGTAATTATCACCTTTCATCACTGAGCGTAAGCCAGGGATGATAAGAGCTCTTTATGTAAAATGTCAGCTCACTGAAATGATGAAAATGATTAAAGGGCATCAATGTGAAATAGAGACATACATGCTGCAGTAGGGCTGAAATGGGCTGACAGCACGGAGGCCTGCGGGTGGAGCAGCCAGAGAGTGGGGAAATAAATAAAAAATAAAAGTAATTTTATTTATTAAAGAGGAAGGCAGAGCCTTGTGTGTGCTTGTATAGAAACATCACAAAGATCTCTAGGCTGCCAGTCGAGTCTGTATTGATAAAATATCACTGTCGTCTTGACTCTACTATTCTCTCAGTTCAGCACAGCTAACCTCTGCGTGAACTCTCTCTGCCATGAATCAAGAAGTTGAGGCGTACGTTGGCCACACTAAAAGTTTGGGGCTCTGTTGTGTTCAGCAGGTGTTGCAGACAGCGTCAGCCCAGATCTCACACTCTGTCATCAGACTCTCTGTTTCTCCTCTTCTTGTTTTCAGCTCTCCTCTTCTTTCTCACTCCCCCCTCTCATTCTTTCCTCACCTCTCCTCTTTACCCGCGCTGTAAATAGCTCTGCGTGCCTCTCCTCCGCTACGTCTATACCTCTCTGGATGTTTTCCCTGGGGAAGCCAGGCAGGCCTGGGCAGCAGTATACCCTGCTATTCACTCCTCTCCCCTGGGAAAGGATGAGCCTCGCCGGCCCTGAGCATCCTCCACCCTCCATCATGCAGCAAACACAATGCCTTGCAGGGAAATACAAAGCAGGGTCCCATGCTCCAACCTGGGAGCACCTGCTAAAATAAGATATAGGGATTGGACCGGGGTGCGCTGGCCAGTGTAAACCGAATCATTTTCAACACCACTCCACAGAGGAGCAGACGCTCCACAGCCCACTCCTTCTGACCTAACCTTGTGATTTCGGAAAGGGTTAAACTGGAGCATGTACAGTATATTCTGCTGTTTTCTTTCTTTCTTTTTTTTTTTTTTTTTGTTGAAAAAGCGCTGTCTCTAGTGCATTTTGTGCTGATATTATGGAAAAAGTTGCGCGGCGCACACTGCCAAGCTTAATTTCCATAACAATTCTAGATGCTCTGGTAGAGATGATGATGTGTGCCGTTGTGTCTCCAGTGTAAAAATACAGAAACAGCAGATCCATGTATGCATGTTGCAATGTTGGATTTCTGTGTATTTTGTGTAAAAAGATTTCACGTCATGACTGCTGATCAGACAATAAGAGGCTCGTGCACATGCACAAAGTGCAACAAAAAATCAGAAATAAATATCTGAGGATCATTAGCTAATTATATACAAGGACAATATGATCATAAAATGATTCCCAGCTTAGTTTGATATTGATACCTCAGTAAACTCAAACATAGTAGAATTCTGTGCTGTGCCTGTTGTCTCCCAAAGCTGATCGGGGAAAATCAACGGATCAAAAATGTATGAGCCAGGTAACGATTTCATCATAAAAGTATCAGGCATGTGACAGAGTCCTATTTCTCTGGGATAATGCTACAAACAGTTTGGTACACCTAACAAATCAAGCCTTCAATCCCCACTCCCTGTCTGCTGGATGAATGATGCCCATCCGCGGCCTTGAGGGTCTGTTCACTTAGATTTCCACGGGTATTAAAGAATTGATTTGTTTGGTTTTGATTTTCTTTTTCTAGAATTATCCTAAAGCAACTCAACACTGTAACGTACATCACTTTTTGACAAAATAGCGCCTCGTGCATTTTTGAATTGTTCTAACTGTGTTTCTGTGTGTTCAGACACGTTCAGTCATGTCCTCAACATGACAACACTGTTGCGATATTTTTCCCATTTTTGATTTGGCTGCTTATCAAAACCAGTGATGAAAGAACTCAGATCCTTCACTTCAGTAAATGTACCAACACAGTACTGTAAAAACTCTCCATTACAAGCACAGTCAAACTCCTACTTTACAAAATTACAGAAGTATTTAAAGTAGTTAAATCTTCTTAAAATATCAAATGTTCTGGTTCTGCAGAAGACTGTGACTGAGGTGTATTTATGTATTACATTATTAGACTGATGCATTCATTCATAAATAGCATTTTACAGTTGTAGCTGGTTGAGTTGAAGCTAATTTAAAGTACAGTACAGTAATATACTGTTAGTTAGTTTAGTCCAGTGGTGCCCAGCGTAGGGGCCAGGCCCTCCATTGTAAGTTATTGGATCATTTTCATCAGTGACCATTTTCAGTCTGCCTTTGCCAAAAAACAAAACAAAAAAAAAAAACACAAAACAAAACAAAACACGGTGATTGCAAACAATTGAATAGAACGCCAGTCGGTTTGTTCTGCTCTCATTTTCATTTCCTGTCCGTTGTAAGACACACACTGCTGTTACCTTTCGATTCTATATATCATATCATCGCTGTGATGTCAAAACGTTTGAAATACATGGTTTTCCCCCGGATATGCTAAAACGTGTGTGTGTGTGTGCTTCTGGCTGGTTACTGTTGTTTGCGGCTGTTGGCTCTGTTTACCACTTTAAACCTCTAAAATCTCAGCCCCTGCTCCTGCCATACAAACAGAGGAGAGCTCAGAAGGAGAAGATGAAAAGTTGAAAACAAAGTGTTTTTTAGGGGGACGTCTGCATCAGAGTGTCATAATAAGTCTCTCAGCAGTCTTCTCCCTCCATCCATCTGTACTGCTTTCTCTGCACCAAGGACAAAATGCTTACACCACAATGGAGACGCTGGGAGAAAAGAAGGGCCTCTGGGGAAAAAAACTTCAGGGAGAGTTTGGAGAAAGATGAGACGAGGAGGAGGAGGAGGAGGGAAGAAGGTTAGTGTAGGTGTAGAGGTAACGAGATGAAGTTTTAATGATCCCTGTGGGGAAAATAGGCCACTGCTGCAACAAAAACTAAGAGAAAGAAAGAGTGTCAAGAGTAATGGCAAATATGAAAAGATGTTACCATAGAAAGTGTAGTAGTATGTATGGAGAGGTATGGACTGCATAAAAGGTAACTGAGACAAATAAAACAAGTATAGATTCAGCCTATGTTGTATGTAAGAATAAAACTAAAACATGGAAATGTGTAGTGTCTTGTATTGTTGCGTAATACATGTCAAATAAAGGGAGATCAAAGTAAGCAAATATGCACAAAGGCCGAGGACAAGGAATTCCTCATTTTTTATTTCTTTTTTAATTTCCATCCGTGTGCCCCATGGCTTCAGTGTTCCATGCTAACTCTCCATAGCATACACTTTATGTAATCTTTACTCCTCCCAACTGTAACTACGTCAGTAAGCAGTGAGTGTGGAAGTCTTGCCCTAGTGATAATGGCAGCTAAAGTCACACTGTAATTAGAAGTCATTCTCTCTGTCTCGAGCTTTAGGAAAAACATGTGAATCACGCTTGTGATTTCAACCCTTGACTGTACAGAAGGCAACCGAGCAGTTGTAGCATTAATCTGATCCCTGCAGTTCACCTGTATGAGTCAGAGCCATGAAGACGAAACAACTTTTGTCTCACTCGTACTTGTGAACCATTCATGTGTTTTTGTCATTAGCTAATGTTAGCTAAACCGTTATTGTTGTAACTAAACTGCTACAGTGCAGAAGTTCTTCTTCTGGTGTTTTTGCTAACAAACAGCTTCAGGTGCATTAACAGCTCCTTCTGGACTGGAGGAGGGCCGTAATAACCAAGATGGATTGTAATCAGATCTGTGATCTGGCCAAGGGAGACACAGAAATGTGGCTGAGTGTAAATGAGAGTGTATTAAATCTCACCTGGATTTTCTGGATCGAGATACTTGAAATGACGAGTGTAAATGGCGCCTTAATTGTCTGTAGGAGTGAATGTGACCATGAATGTGTTTGGCTGTTTATGTGTCTGTGATACACTGGTGACCTGTCCAAGGCGTACCCTGATCTTTGCCCAGTGCATGCTGGGAAAGTCTCCAGCCCCTCACAGTTCAACCCTGAGCAGGATTTTAGTTATTTTGAAACTGTTGCTGATTTATTATTTATATCTACTGTATTTAGATTGATTTTGAGCAGGTGCTGGCTACAAAACAGTAGGTCTATCTAATGTTTATATTTATTATGGACTGATAGTTTCTCCTTTCTCAATCATGGAATACGGCCAGTGTCTCTGTCACTTAGTACAGTGTAAGCTAAATTGTTAGCATGGCGTATGCCATTAATTTATTGGAGCCACATGGATGGTTTTGTTCTTTAAAGGATAAGACTGGTGATACTGTATATTTTTCTTATTGTCAATACATTCCATGAAAAGAGCAAAACCTACAATTATAATGACATTGATGAAGATTTGAATGTGGATCATAGCATGTGGCCTATTCCCCATGTGTTAATACGGTTAGAGGGATTGGTGCAGTCCTACTAGCAAATATTGTCTGTTTACCATAAGCCAGATTCCTCTGTGCCATAGAGAAGTGGTTCTCAAACTTTTTTAGACCACAGCACCCATTCAAAGGGATTTTTTTGTCATGGCACCCTGAGCCACCCAACCCCCAATATAACATGCATATATGTACACAGATACTCATTGTTTTAACAATTTTAGATTTATTATATTAACATCTGTTAAATAATATAGGCCCATTCTCAAGCACTCAAAATAAAAGCCAACAGGCGCTCTACACTGTAACGTGACATAAACAATGAACACAAGTTAAATGTATTTCTTTCATTTTCTTCCAAATTAAAATTAGCTTTTATTTAAGATCCGCTGACGGGCACTTTCTTGTGTTATACCAGGAATGAGAGAGCCACATCACACATATATGATGCCAGTGAGCCACACTGTTGCACTGGGTGACATGTTCCTTTATCGCCATGAACACACACACTGTAGTTTATTCCCACATACACCATCCTGCTGCCCCAAATACTCACTAGAGCACCACATGTGGATTCATCTGCCGCTGAAAATAGTCCCCAACAAATGCACTATTTCCTCCTGTTTGAGTGCATTCTGTTAAAAGCTACAGTGGCCAGATGTTTTAGGAAATTACTGAGCCTTTTTTAAAAGTGGCACTATGAATTTGTTTTGCTGTTAAAGCTTTACATCTTCATTGGGAACCAGTGACTTGGGGTTGAGGAAGAGGAAAGTAGTTCAACATGATTGTTTGTAATTCATGACAGCAGCAAGAACGTCCATTTTTTTTCTACAAAAACTATTAATTCCCTGTCTACACTCTCAACCAAGTGTAACGAGCTGCCCCCAAACAATGTCAAGGACTCTGTCACCATATCTGACAAACGTGGCAGGTTGAATAATATAAGCACTTCGTTGTCTTTGCCTTCTTGTTTAGCCCGGTTAGTACAATGGACTCCATGTCTTGTTATGATGATCGTGTTGTTGCTGATCAGCCATTTGTCATTATATTATTTTTCTGTTGCCAGGAGATACAAACTCTTGACAAAGCTGGTTCTAAGAACATCTGCATGTCTGTAACCTGCTCTTATCGATCGTCTCTTCCTGCGATAAACAACAGAATAATACAGAAAGTCGGACTTGATGGTGTTTTGTTGTACTGAGATTAGTGATGAGGAGAGGCGGGTCGTTGTGAGTAAATGTCTCAGAGCAGCTCTCTCTCTCTCTCTCTCTCTCACACACACACACACACACACACACTGTATGTGACTGAGTGCTCATCACTGATGAGAAGGTAGTGATCTGTGACAGAGGGGAACAGCAGTGAAGTTAACTTTACACATAACGACACTTAATGCACTGACTGTGTTACTTTACTGAAATTTGTGTCAAACATGTACAGTGGATTGCATGAATAAGTTTGAGTCTGTTTTAAGTTTAACAAATATTTACATAGAATGAAATCATAGTTCTTATTTCAGTTAAGTTATAGTAGTTGATGAATGCATTGATAAACAGTTAAAATGGTCCTTAGATCTGCTAACAACTACATCATTGTGTGTTAAAGTGTGTTATAAACCATTTTAATTGTTTTTTTTACTGCTCATACACGCTAAATAGGAAGTTTGAAGTAAAGTTCATTGGGTTTACAACAAAAATATTATACAAAAAATACTTATTAATATAATGTAATATTATAAATAACATAACATAAAGAAGGGGAGAAAAAAGGGCAAATAACCAGAAAAGAAGCTGACATCATGTCAGGTTGTGAGAAAGCAGCTGCAGCAACACAAACATGTTATGTATTGGGCGTGATCCCAGCTTGCAGTGTTGCTCCCATGTGTTGTGGTTTATGTAAAGCCACACAATTTGGTTCCCTGCTTTGTAAAATGAAAAGGATTACTGGCTGAGTAAACTTTCCAAAAGTCAGTTTGGAAACAGTTTTCACTGATGCACATCTTGTCTCGCGACAACAGCTCCGTCTGAATGAAGCTTTGATAGGTTTCCGACAACATCTCGCTTGTACACAGATATGTAAAACAGAGAGGGAAGAATTACAGTGCACACTTTAAAATGTATTTTATTTTATTAGATTAAAGTTAATCATGGGTTTGTGTGGCCTTGATGGTGTTTATGTTCATGTGAAGTGTATACGATGTGGGTATATAATATATATTTAAAAACAAATTAGAAATACATGTAAAAAATGTAGTTAATAAACCAGGGTGGGGAAGATCCTGAAGGGACAAGAGCTGATTGTTAATTAATAAAAAAAATATGGTTCTTAAAAATTGTAATGATATGTTCAGGGCCTAAGCTACCACTGATGGCCAATAAGGTTCTATCCTCTGTATGTGGAGATTACATTTGTTACACATGTTGGTTTTATAAGACTGATTCTGATTTTTTAGACTAAATATTTGAAAACATTTTTAAGCCACAGTAGCAGCGAGGCTTTAGCACTGGCAGCGTTGGTCTGTCGCTGGGCTGGCCCATCACTTTGATCCAGACTGAAATATAATATATATATATATATATATATATATATAAGACTGAAAATACTCAACAACCATTTGATGGATTGCCATGAAATTGCATTCAGACATTCATGGTCCCCAGAGGATGAATCCTAAAAACTTTGGTGATCCTCTGACTTTTCATCTAACGCCATCATCAGGTCAACATTTTAATGTGTCCAGTGCTTCAGTTTATGACTAAATACCTGCAGAACTAAAGACATTCCCATCAGCCTCAGCTGTACTTTGTGTTTACTGCTAATTAACTAATGCTAACATTATTCCTGCAAAACATCAGCATGTTAGCATGCTGAAGTTAGTATTTAGCTCAAAACAATGCTGTGCCTTAGTTCAGCCTCACAGAGCTGCTAGCGTGACTGTAAACTCCAGTCTTGTTAGGCAAAGATCTAAATAAATAAAAATAAAAAGGAGTTCAGTATTCTGCTCCACAATCACACCCATGGCATGATTTAAGGACATAAAATTTACAGAAAATGATAAATGAACAGTTAAAGGAATAAATGAACTATATATTTGTGTGTTGTTTTTTAAATAATCAAAGAATTGTACAGAGTTTGGTTGGTATCCAAAATAAAAATTACACGCATCATGCAGCACAGTCATGCCTGAGGAATCATGGTTTTGTCTTTCTTACTTTATGGTTTCCATCTGAAAATGCTTGGAGGGACTTGCTCTGAGCACCCGCCATGCTCGTGTACTTGAGTGTCCTTGTGTGCAGCAATAACATGATCTACTACCTCTGTGCTCCTTTCTCCTCCATTTGGCACCAAATTAACAATTTGCAGATCAAAGGAGTCATTGAACACCCTTACTGTAAATCTATTCTACCTTTCATTTCATATGTCTAATTTAGTTCAGCACACTTCCCTTAACCTATCACCAGTCATCATCAGCATTAGTGTTGAAACAACTGCGAAAATTAAATTTGCATCTGCGAGGAGGAGGGGTTTTTAAAACAATAATTTCAAGTCATTTTGTACTGGTTTGTTGCTGCCTTGAATGAACAAAGCCTTGTTGTTTTTTTTTGAGAGCTAGTAATTTATGTGGACTTGCTCTTGTAATTGGAGAGTGGGGAATAGGCGTTAGGACTGCGGAGCAAATGCAAAACAAAACTAGAAAGGATAGAAGATGGCTGTGTGTGTGTGTGTGTGTGTGTGTGTGTGTGTGTGTGTGTGTGCGCCAGAGCATATGTGTGTGAAAATAAGAGAGAGAGAGAGGGTTTGGTTTTTTGGTGGAGCTCCTCTCATCTCTGTGAAGGCTTTTATCATCTCCTCTGGTCGTGGCGCTGATGAGGAGCTTTACAGGCGGCGAGAAGAGAGAGAAGAGAAGGAGAGGCTTGTTAGAGAAGGGAGGTGTTGATGAGATAATTACACAGCTGTCATAGTCCCTGTCTGGCCCAAGAGCTGTGCTATCAATGTGTCTCTGTGTGTGTGCGTGTGTACATATATGTGTCAGCTGTCTGTGTGTGTGTATTTATACATGTTTGTAAGGTTGCTGGACGCGTGTTTGTCAGTTCATTCTTTTCCAAAAAACGGTACAATGCACATTTTTGATTGCCATCGCATATTGTCTTTTATCAGTATGTATGTATATGTACTGTGTGTGTGTGTGTGTGTGTGTGTGTGTGTGTGTGTGTTTAGACACTTGGTGTAGAATAATGGC
Organism: Macquaria ambigua; assembly: GCA_008360985.2. Taxonomy (NCBI): domain Eukaryota; kingdom Metazoa; phylum Chordata; class Actinopteri; order Centrarchiformes; family Percichthyidae; genus Macquaria; species Macquaria ambigua. The sequence goes on along the minus strand of VMKM01001598.1, from coordinate 43,403 downwards.
TGCACTTTTTCCTGTGAAATGTATGGCCATGTATTTTGGGGGGGGGATGAGGTTTTGAGCATCTGCTCTATTCTGTCATTTCCTCCTCCTATAGTTCCCCCCTCTATGTGTGTGTGTGTGTGTGTGTGTGTTTTAAGGGCGACATTGTTGTTGTCGGCTGTATGGAGTCCCTGCAGGCACTGCAGGCAAACTCCACTTCCTCCAAGACAGCTCATAATTCTTCCATGTTGACTTCAGACACATACTCTCCCTTTTTTCAGCCTGCCATGACCACTGATAGGGACAGATAAAGTGCGTTTGTGTGTATGTGCATTTCAACAGCATTGGCGGGCCTGGCTGATTTGATACATGCCTGCAACATGAATGCTGAGCCGCAGGCGTCCACACACCCGCTAATCTACTGGCCAGATTGAGTCGCGGGGCGAGGAAGGAAAAGTAATGGAGGAGGAAAGTTGACCACCGCCCTGGGAAATATGTGGCGTTTCTCCGAGCGAGCAAAAACAAGCTCTCAAGTCGGCGGACAGCTTTTTCATTTGGCGCTCTCCAAGATGTGGAGGAGTACAGGGTAGAGAGGGTGAGGGAGAAATTGGTGGAGGTGGAGGTGGTGTGGGGACATGTGGAGGGCTGGTATTGGTGGTTTGTGTTTCTGTTATGAACTGAACGCTGTGAAACAGGAACAAACTCAATTTCAAGCCCGGAGTCCTCGAGGAGAAGTACTTGGTCCCTCCGTCCACCTCCAATGCCAAACGAAGGCTTTAACCTCCTCATTGCTGCAGAGTGTTTTGTTGGAGCTACAGGACTCGCTGACTTTAGAGCTAGTTCTCATCAAGGTGTCATGAAGGTCAGTCAGTACTCTGAAGAACAAAGCTTGTTTCAATCCGTCTGTCTTGTGACTTCATTTGTGAAGCTCTTTTGTTAGCTTGCTGTCATTAGGTTAAGAAATTCAGCAACACAAACAAAAACCTGTGCATGCAGGTGGAGGTGGGATGCAGAGAGAGAGAGAGCATTTGGCTGCACTTCTGTTTTGTAAGATGAGAAGAAGTGCAGGGGAAAAAAGCAAAGTGCTAATTACTGCCTGTCCTCTGTTTTCTTCACACAGTTCCTGTCACATTAGAGCAAAGCGCCAGACTAAACCCTATCGCTTGTATACAAGTCATAATTCAGACAGCTAGAGCAAATTAGATAAATGACTCCCACCACCTTCAAAGACAGAGGGATTTCTCATTTGAGTGGAAATTAAATTAATACCACTGGGAATGGCTTGTGAGTCTTCACACGGTCTGCTGTGGTGATAATACACGCCTCACATGTTATCAGATTGAGGGAGGGGATATATTTGTCCTTTTTTTTTTTGTCCTTTAATAATAACAGAATAGCAAAGTAAAATTCCCTTGGTGCATTGAAGAAATATTAAATCTACTTGTGCCAGTACGCTGCTTTCATTATGTCACTTTGGTGGGCCGATGAAGAGCACTCAGAGGAGTGTAATTGGCGGCATCCATTTGTGACCTTGGCTAGAGTGCGAGGGGCCATCGCATCATCAATACGAGACGGTGAGACGTCGGCGCCCTGAGGGAGGGAGAGGCAGAGAGAAGGCTGGTAGATGGGGGAGGGATGGATGGAGGGATGAGAGGATGGTGGCACTGCCATCTGTCTATGTGTTCTGACCCACTGCCCTCCTCAGCGGCCCAGTGCTCAAATTAGGAGGAGTGACACACCAGCTAATTGAAACACGTGAGTGTTTGTGTGTGTGCGCTTGTGTGGGTAGCAACAGTCTTTGCACAAAGAAATTAGAAGATCATGAGGCGCCACTTGGCAAGATTTTTATGGAAAAATACTCTTATTAGCCTCATGAAGTGGAGCTGCAGCAGACAAGAGTGCTTTATCCCCATTACCATGCTTTACACTCATCCTATTTGCCTCTATGAATTGTGGGTGTAAACACTTCTTGACCCACAGGAAGTGACACTTCAGATCAAAACACAAAACTTTCTCCAAAACAGCAGCAACCAAACACTGCTTAGTGTTGGACTAACCCAGATTAGTGTGCTTCTTCTGTTCCTATTGGTAAACGTGAGCACCCTGTGTGCAGTTTACTGTCAGGTTACAAGAGTTCTTGCTATTGAAGTTCATTATTTTCAGGATGGCTGACGCCTGCTTTTTTTGGCCACCAAAGAGTCAGACTGCCTGGAATAGTTTTATTAAAGTGATCTGCAAAATCAGTAAATTGTTTTGGACATCATTTGTGTTAAAGCCCACACAGCTGTTTTCAATCATTAGTCTGGCTAATTAGATCTCTTTTCAGGCTGAAGATGGGCAGAGCTATGCTGGGAGTTTGTAAAATGACCTAAGTTTAAGTACGTAAAGCTCCATTAATTGGTATTTTATGTATTAACATTGAATCTACGCAGAATTATCAGCCAATTCTGCAGTGGTCATCAACTACTGTGATGATTCCCTGATTAGCAACCTCATCAGGTCAAAGTTTCATTTTGTTTATGACCAAATACCTGCAAAACTAACGGCATTCCCATCAGACCCAGCTGTACTTTGTGGTTAGTGTTAATTGTTAGCATGCTAACACGCTAAACTACTAGGTAAACATGGTAAGCATTACCTGCTTAACATCAGCATGTTACCATTGTTATTATGAGTATGTTAGCATTCTTACACTAGTAAGTAAGCTAATGTAGAATCTTAAGCTGTGTCTCAAATCGCGTACTTCCGTTAGTACACTTACATGCAGTATACTGTGTACACTATGTACTGACTTGTGTAGTGCATTAATTTTGACAGGGTAGTGTTGTCTCAAATCGAATACTGCTGTTGTGCGCTTACCGAAAATGACGATCGCAACCTTTGACCGCGTCTTCTTCTTCTTCTTTTTTTTAATGGCGGATTGCAACCGGGCGGAGCATTATCGCCATCATTTTACCGCGATTGCCGCACGCCGAAATATCTGCCAGCTTGTTTGTTCACTTGACTTCAATTCAATTATATTAAAAATGAATAGAAAATGAACGTACTTTTACTTTTAGCAGTAACATTCGCAACCGCAGCTGTCATTTTCATACGTTGGTGGTCCTCCCCTTCCACTACGTAGCCAAGATGGCGACCGTTGAGGGTGAGAAGTGTGCAGCGTTCCACACTCAACTTAATTATTTGCCATACTTGTCAGTGTGAACGCACTTGTATGCACTCAAAATATTAAGTGTAAGTACGGAAGAACGTGATTTGAGACACAGCAAGAGAGTTAGCAACTAGCTAACTTAAGCAGCAGATACTTTAGCGGCTAAAGAACCACATATGTTTCAGGAGTTGTTGGAGACCAAAACAGACCTAAAAGAAGAATGGATATTGGACTAACTGGATAATGTTGCTTCATGTCTACTGGATGTGTAAATAAGCAACTGCTTGCTAACACGTTAGTCCATTATCTAAGGCAGTAATATGCAGTGTTGCCAACTCCTCAGTAAGGAAAGTAACTATTGGCTGTCCTAAAAGTCGCTAGAAGTCGCTAAATGACGTCATCGCCTAATTTGCATAATTGGCAATTTGCATATAATTGTAATGGACGCTGTAGGAGAGAGGAATAACGTCGTGGGAGAGACAAAAGGTGAGTAAAAAACACCCTAAATAGAACTACAAATGAACTTTCTTCTGTTGATTCTTGGTTTGTTTTTTTAAATTTTGCCATTGAAATAGGCCATCACTTCTCAAAATAACTTCATGACTTAAATGCTTTGTCTAGACCCACATTACATAAATCAGTTTTGTCCTGTATTGTTAAATGTTAGAATATCAAATTTAATCAAAAGACTGTTATGTGGGGTGGAATTGCTAGCTCTACGTCCAACCCTCTTCCTTTATCCGGGCTTGGGACCGGCAAAGTGATCCAAAAGAGATACTTTGGCAGAGTTACTTTGAGTGTTTTTTTTTTTTGTTTAGTTTTCTTAAGTTTGGTTTAGTTTCTAACATTGTGCTCCACTTAGGAGCCTACAAGTCACAGTAAAACATGAACATTTTTTGCCATAACCATAACATTTTTAACAATTTTTTGTATAGACGGTTTTAACTTGACAACATTAACAATCTAAATGGCCCAAAAAGAGACAATAGAAAAAACTGTCAATGGCAATGTGAGAAAATGATGGTAACTAGTCTGGCCCTAATTCAGGTTCATTGTTCGTTTTTTTCAGACCCCCCTCCACACACACACGCTGTGCTGGCTCACAGAAAGAGTAGGTCATCTTCAGTTTGGTCAAGGCTTTCTATGGCAGGTTCAGCACCTGAGGGAGCTGACTTAAATGAGTAAGCAGCTGATGTGCCAAAAAGCTGCAAAACATTATCAGGCAGCTTGTGCTCATAGCAAGCCTCACCAGACAACTTCAGACCATATCGCACATACAGGATGGAGTTAAGGGTCTGCAAGGACATTCGATTTCTAAGTTTGCTTTTTACCACACTCATCTGGCTGAATAATCTCTCGTCTTCAGCATTCGAGTGTGGCAAGGACAACACAGACACAGCAGCCATGGCAAGTTCCTGAAACGGGTTGATATCAGCTGCATCCCTGAACTTCCAAATCTCACTCCAGAAGCCCACTGTGTTTTTTGTTTCATTCCACTTACTAAGATGGATGGCACGCCATTGCTGGACAATCTTGTCTATCTCTGCAGGAGAGTAGCCAAGGAGCTTGGCTATTTTTTCTATTTCTCCCAGGCTCTTATTGTGCTTTAGAGTTTCCTCTACATTGAAAACTGACATGTACTGCAATGCTTCGATGTTGTCCGGCAGTCTCACCCTCAACTCGTTAGTGAGGGAGATGGTGAAGGCTACACACCGCTTTCAGACATTGTTCTTCTCCTCAGGCCTCAAGGTGGAGCTCAGCTGCCTTTGACTCAAAAAGGTAACCAAGGTACGGTTTGGGACTGATGTATCCATCAATTGGCTCTTTGAGTACATCAATATTTGCCAGTGGATTCAGCACCCTGCTACTCACAGACTTTATCAGGCTAACCTGCTATCCCTCAAAAGCCTTGATGGCCAACTGTACCTCACCCAGCACTGACCTCAAAAAAGTCAGATACAAGATGTTTTGAGGATCACTGTACATGGAGTATAAAACCTCAGCCATGTAGCAGTGTTCACTGGACTTGGTGAATGCGAAATGCAGTTTAAGCGCCTCCCACTGGTCCAAAATGTGTGAAACCGCTGGTTCAATGGAGCGCCAACGTATGGCACACACCTTGGTTATTTGTAAGGGTTTCTCCCCACAGTTGATGGTCTCATATATGGCTTTGTAGGTCTCCCTGCGCTTTGGAGACACTGAAAACCAGTTACAAGTCTCCCGTACCAAGTACTCCACACTACGGGGATGGTGTCATTGGAAGCATGACTTACAGCAAGCTGCAGAGAGTGACATGCACACCGAATAAGAACCAGATCTTTGAGGCCATACTCCTCCTTCAGCACTTTATGGACCCCATTGTTAATCCCCGTCATAACGGAGGCATTGTCAGTCCCTATCCCCAGGAGTTTCTCTTTTTTAAGACAACACTTCTCCAGGAAAGCCACAACAGCTCGGGCTATAGATCTGGCATCTCCTCCCTCCAACTCAACAAGCCCCAGAAATGTTGAGACAATTGTGTGTTTGGTGTCAGAAATCAGCCTTACAATACAGGCAGCATGCCCGTGTATCATCTCCAATAAACGGCTTCAACCAGCCTTTGAATTCAGGGTTTGATTCCCACTCCTTTCTGTATTTTTGAGCGTACAGTTTAGACTGAGACATGATGAGCTAGCTAGCTAGATGTTTAGCTTATGTCACAGAGAGGCACACACACAGTGGACGAGGTGAGTAAGTGACTGAGGCTGTGTGAGTCAAATGCAATGATTTATTTTAGTGTGACAGTGAAGAAACATTTACATTTACATCCCGCTCTGTAAGCCAGGGCGGGATCAGCGGCGGCTTTGCACACGCACGATTCATTTGCAGTCTGGACGCGGAGTGGTGTGGGTCTCATCTCTGCTCTGACTGCAGTTGGGACTGCTGCGCGAGGCTACTGTGAGACTGACCGCCTGTGAGTGCTTTGGGACGGGGGAGGGGCTCACGGCAGCACTCGCTGCTCGTTGAGGACAGTAACTGCAGAACGATACGTGCTTTCACGTCAGAGTCTCCAAAACACCAGAAAATTCTCCAATAACACCAGAAAAAGACGCTAGATTTGTCGCTAGTCGCTTTTGACAAAAAAAGTCGGCAAGAGGATTTGGAAAGTCGCCAGATTTAGCGAGAAAGTCGCCAAGTTGGCAACACAGGTAATATGGCAGGGTTGTCTATCTTTTAGCCTGTTCTGTAGTATTTACTTCCTAGAGGCCAACATGTATTAATGCAGCTTTAAAACAATCATTCAGGTGTTTGTCGTCTCATCCTAACAAGTGCAATAAAAGCTAACCGGAAAGTTAGATCAGTGAAGCACAGTGTGCTCACACAATCCAGAGAGGAGGTCTAATCAGGCAGAAGTGAAAACACCTGTGCAGATGCTTTAAATAGGCCTACTCATCACTGTGATGTTTTCTGCAGATGCCAGAAGTCACTTGTCAGTCAAACTGTGTGGGTGGTTCTTGTTTTGATGAATTCTGATTTTCTGTAGGTGGCGCTGTTTTCTTTCTCTTTTCAGTCATGATAGTTTTATCAACTATTAAAAAGAAAAAAAAGAAGGATGCATGTCATAAGTTCCTACAAAACGGTGCATATTCAGAAAATCTAATGTCAAATATTTCTTGAACTTTCAGTTTGCAACAAGTAACCAAGTAACTAGTAATCTAGTGATGCTAGATAATCTCTGTGTATCTGAAAACTCATCAGTATGAGTGAAAAGTATACGGACATGAACTTAGTCAGCTGAGGGGGAGGAGGCCAGGCCTTGCAGGTCACTTCCTGCTTCAAGGCAAAAATGTTGCATGTTGTAGCTTTAACATGCAGGAGAGACAGGAAGAGAGCAAGAGTCAGACAGAAAGATGAAGGATGAGAGACAGAAAGCTAAGGAGTGTGAACTGTTTTGTTAAACTCATTCTAATGTGAGGAACATCACTTGGCTTCTTGACAAGCAGCCCGGGGCAGAGATCATATTAGCTGCAAGTGCTGAAGGAGAGAGACACGCGCACACACACACACACACACACACACACACACACACCTGCTAGAGCTGAAGATATGGACACTGCCAGTGGGTAGAATTAGTTCCAGTTAAAAAACTTTTTCCTCATCTGTCCATCTCTCTTCCTTGTAACATCCTGCCACTCAGATCTGAAGGTGTGTTCAGACAGACTGTCAAGTGAAGTTTAGATGCAGCAAGATTGCATACAAAGTAAATGGAAAGATGTGAGTGGGCGCAAACATGCTAATTCGCTCTAGGCAGCACAAATAGAGGCGTCTACTAACTTAAGTGCGTTTGTTCCAGGACTTTACAGAGAAGAGAAGAAAAAGCAGAGAGTGGAGGAAATTAAGTTTCTGGTGAGTTCTGAGACCAGCTGTCGAACAAACAGACACACTACCAAAGTCTGGTCAGTGCGTAATTTGTCTGTACCGTCATTGGCTGTTTGGGACGAATAAATATGGACTGCATTCATGCAAGTAACGCAAGATAAGAAGTTTGTCTGAACACGCCTTTACAGACTGTCTCTGTTTACCATTCATTTCAATAACAAGCTCAATCTAATAAAGCTAATATGCTAAGATCATAAAGCTAACTGTCAGCCATTTTGGACTTAATTTGTTTTTTTTAAGAAAATAAATCAGCTTAAAAAAATTACTAAATAAAACTGTAGGTGTAGGTGGTAGTGACACATTTAATAATACAGTGACTATTAGTAAAAACCCATTAAACATGTAGCTCAACATATGAAATCCCTAGAAATGTATGAAAATAAAAAGAAGAAAACTGTTAAAGCCATGTCTCAGTATTTATTGTTTTAAATGACAACAGATGGATATAGGCTGCTCTTGGTGACATGATTGTGTCAATGATTTGTCAAATTATTTGTGAATTTTAGGCAGGTTGGCAATATTTAGTTAATTTATTTTACCCTCTGTATGTTTGTCTTAAGTCTTTAATTCCTTGTTGTCTGTCTGGATTTATAGTGTTGCTTTCACTCACACGCTGTTGTCGTTATGTACTATATGTTCTTTTGTACCTGACTTGAAATGTATTGAAATGTATACATGTTGAGCTGTTGATAATAACTTTAAAGGAGCTCAACTGAGCAGGTGATTTTGACTTAGACCCTTCATATTCAAATCAGAAGTTTATTGGATATTTTACGGTGACTTCCAGACAGATTCTGTACCGTTCTACGCTGCACATTTAACAATAAACGTTTGGTTTCCTGTTCTATTCTGAGCCTGGGCCACTGAGGTCCCAGCTCTGAGGGCTCCGAGGGTGGACCAGGTCAAGGTGACATCACACGCTGTGACACCCAGCTCTGAGTTGCCGTGACGACCGTCCCGCCTCATCAGTCACACCTGTCAGACAGGTGTATGTGTGTATGTGCGTGACTCTGCCGGATGCCAGTACACACAGAGGGCCATGATGAAGGACAGGATGGATGGGGGCGGATGGGAAAAACAATCATTTAAAGTTCATCACTGAACCCCTCTGTTGTTGTTTTGTTCTTTCTCTGCAGTGAATCTACTGGACACGACGACGGTCACAGGAGACTGGGGCTGGCTAACGTATCCGTCACATGGGGTAAGAACAGAATATCCACTGAGCAATTTATCAAAGAACAACATTTTCACTAACCTGATGCACCAGATGGTTTGTTACACAGAACCATCTGAGAAATTGTCCTTGGAAACTGTTTGGAAAAGGGCAGGCACTTTCAAAAAATACTTGGCAGGTGATTGGATGACCCATCTGTCTATCACGTCTATCACGGGCTAACTTCAACCAGTCAGATCAACGAACTATATGACGTAGTAGGAGAGCGCCAAAGCCAGTCGAGAAAAGCCTTCAGTGCCGTTTTTGCTATAGCAGCAGCATGTACGCTAACCTCTTTAGGAGCCTCCATTGTTGCTTTTGAACGAACTGTGGCTGTCGTCACACTTAAACCACGCCTGTAGCTGCCAGTAGTTTTTCATAGGACTCTGATTGGTCCAAACCACTGTGGTTCAGCCACAAGTGCATAACTTGAAGCCTGGCAAGATGAATTCCCGCGTGATCTCGCGAATCCAGCTGCCTCTCAAGATAACATTTTCACATAACAGCACAGGAAGAATACATATTTAAACAGCTTGTAAATTAAGAAGAAGACCACAGATGTCTAATCTACCTCGAAGCCAACGTCTAGTCAGCATCAGCATGTTTGCTTATTGTGTCCTTATTGTACTGTATCTCTGTGAAAACCCAGCGGCACACATTTCCACCACAAAGCGACACCTGTTGCAAAGATATTCCTATTTTTCTCCCATCTGAGGGCACGTGAGGCGGTGGTTTTCCAGCTGAGGGGGAACCTGTGCTTATTAAATGGGATCCGGTTGTAACATTGACATCACAGGCTAATTACATGTTCGTCCGTTGCAGCCAGACAACGGTCACCTAATTCCAACATCAGCTCCGACATCGCTTTCAGCCCACTCCACATATTGGCAGCAAGGTGCAAAAGGGGAGAGCCTAGCCCCCAAGGGGAGGAAGAGGAGAGGGAGGTGGAGGGAAGAGGGAGAAAGATGAAAGAGAGAGAACGAGGTGACAGCGAGGGCACAGCGTCGCTACATTAGCATATTGTAATGCCACATGATGCTGCCTGGGGTGATGAATTAGGACTCCAGCCGTGATCTTTATAGCAGCGAGATGCCACCGTGTCCCCGACTCCCCCGGCTGTCTGTGAAGTGGTAGAAACATTTAACTCACCTCCGGCCCACACAACAGAAGGCGGTGTGATTGAACGTCGGCCAGGAGGAACAGATGGATTGTCTTTCAAGTCCTGAGAAAAGAGCTGGAAGAATTGGATTAGAGTTTTGAGCGAAATGACTCCTTCTGTGTAAAATCAGCATGAGAAGTGAATCTCCTCTGTCCTGACAGACCCGTGTTATAACATCGAGATTACATAAACCCAGCCCACAGTGTTTCATTTAATTGGTTCAATATGCCAAAAATATTCACTCCTAACTTGATGAGAGACGTTTTTTCAGCCTGAGCTGCTGCATGAAATGTTTGAGAGAATGTGTTCAGAGCTGGAGCTCGCTTCTCATTGGGAACAATTGAAAAAAGATGCTGGTGCTCAGAAGAAAAAAAACACAGTATGGACACAGGCCCTTAAGACAGACTTCTATCTGAACCTTTTCTTTAACTTGGACACTGTTTACAGTGTGCCTCAGAAAGTATATTTGTGTGTGAGAAGGAGATAGAAAAACATTGCTGAGACCTCATGGGTTCCTTGATAAATGGATGTTTTGACAGTTTGTAACTCTCTCACTCTTACACACACACATTCACACATACAGTACACATAGAAGGTCATTTATTGCCATCCTGACAGTTTACAGTGTTATGAATGTGCCATGCTAGCAGCATCAGTTTTTCAGCTGCCCTCTGCTCCGGGCAGCAGCAGCAGCTCTTTGATGGTCTTAGGTCGAGAAAATACAACTGCAGTGGAAGGAAAAGATTTGTGTCGCCTGACGATTATGTCACGCAAAGCTGTTATCGCTTGGTGCTGAGAGTGACTTGTGTATGTATGGTCACACCGGGTTTGATCCACAGAGCGGATTCTGCAATATCATGTAAAGTGTACTGTTACATAACAAATACATTCAACTTGGCTCTGCTGTTATCCTGCAGGTTCAATTATATTATTTTTACATTGAAATGTTGTTCAGGAGGGGACACACATGTCACTGTGAGCGAGCGAGTAAGGCAAAGGTGAGAGCGAGAGAGGAGAAATAGATAGAGAGGTTGCCAGCAGGGAATACAAGAGGAAGAAGCATCAGGTCCACACTGAGGAAGATGGATTCAAATTTTCAGCGTGGAGTTTCCGAAATGTGAGGTCATTTTCAGACAGAGGGCCAGTGGTCCTCACTGCAGCTCAGAATAACAGTTTTTAAATGTTATTTTTCTTTTTTATTGTACTCCTTGCCACATGAATTCCCTTTGCGTTTAGGCATACCGTATAGTACCTTTAAAGCTGAAGCAATCAATATTTTGATATTAAAAATTGGCCAAATGACTATGTGTAATATGAAGGGGGTCGCTAATAGTGATAAATGGAGTTTTAGCATCTTTCAGCTCAATGTTTGGATTTTTTACAGCCCACATACAGTATGTACTGTTTTTAAGCTTTAGTGCAGTGCAATCAACCTCATTTCCAGGCAGCTGTACAGCAAAGTTAGCAAGCACCTGGTGAACATAGTGGAGCATTTAGTGGCTGAAGAGCCAGATATATGTATCAGGAGTTGGTGGAGACCAAAAACAGAGCAAAAAGAGAGTGAATATTAAACTCAGAAAGACGGGCTTGATGTTGAGAGTCACAGGCAGGGTGGAGATGTCACAAAGGATGGAGAAACTGACTAACACAATGTTGGTTTTGGTCTTTTCATGGGATTAGTTGACAATAAGAAAAATATAGAATAACGGCAATCTTATTCTTTAACAGTGAAGGCAGTAAATCACTGAACAGCACTCACATGAGAGAAAAAAAAAGAGACAGAGACATCACCAAGGTATGAGTTTGTACTCCAAGAAAGATGGAGGAAAGGAAGGAAAGGATGGAGAGACAGAAAGAGAGGGAGGGAAGCAGAATTTCTTCAGCAATGTTACAGCTGGATTAAAATGTTTCCAGGAAAATAGCTGAAGATTGTCAGCTTGCGCTTACTGTTCAATCGATGGTGTGTGTGTGTGTGTGTGTGTGTGTGTGTGTGTGTGTGGGTTAGGTCTTTATTAGCACCCTGACCTCTCCCTCTCTACCAGTCTCGTTTAGATGACATCATGACAGATCACGTCTTCGACTCAAGGGGCTTCTTTCCATCCAATTTATTCAGGCAATGGTTAGGACGCCCGTGGGCTGTCCCAGGAGCATCTTTCTCTGTTTTTCTCTCTCTTACTCTCTTGTTCGCTCCCTCCCTCACACACACACACACACACACACACACACACGCTCTCTCTCTCTCTCTCTCTCTCTCTCTCTCGGAGCTTGTCAGATAGGGCAGGAAGACTTCATTATCCTCCAGTCCGATCTATGTTGGCCATGACAGGTTCATCCACCGGCCACCCCACAATCGATACAGCTGACAGTACAGTGTGTGTGTGTGTGTGTGTGTGTGTGGTGATGATGATAAACGTGGGCCGCAGAAGCCATGATGTGGATGAGCAAGTGATGAGCTGAAGTGTCAAAAGCCCACAGTCTGTTGCCATTACTAACTATTTCTCCAACTCCCTCTTCCTTTCTCTCTCTCTCATACACACACACACACACACACGCACACATTGTTTGCATATTACTATCTGCACCCTCTGACAGTGCCTTCCACTGCTGGTTCTTAAAGAGGAGTTTTATGGGATGGCTGAAAAGACCAAACTAGGACCTGCAGGCGTCATGCAAGCGAGCTGCAGTGTAGAACAGCTGGATGGCAATATAGTTATATTTTTAGGTTTCCCACCAAGTGTGAATTCTTGTTTTTATTTTACTTTTGGAATTTAAAGTATAGCAGATTTTTGAGGATGACAACCTAAAGCGGATTAACGCACAAGCTGACCTAGGCTTCAGGCTATAGGGGGCCCACATGTGTAGAGCCCTAGATTGGCTAGACAAGACATAATGTGTCTGCTCCATCAACATCAGCAGCACTCAGTGGAGCAGGCTGGACTGTAACTACGATAGTTAGGGAAAAACAACCTCTAGTTGTCATGCAGACCTGCACACAGCATGCCTGCTGCTTTCACACCACAACAATATAAAACAAAGTCCACAAGTACCATTTCTAACGCACAGTCAAATTTAATTAGTTAAGAGAGTTATTTAAAGTAGTTGTTGGACTAGTAAGTAATATTAGCCAGCTTGCTGTGTCTTGTGTTGATGTTTGGCTGTTAGCAAAGATGTCAAATCACTAGTTTTTGAGCATAAGCCAAGTCAGCCCACCAAATCCTTCAGCTTGTCAACAGATACACATGTATAGCTGTCCATGAGGGCGAACTGCACTCTGAAAACTGTAGGGGTGTCAAGTCACAAACAATACAAATTCTTGCAGAATGTTGCTTTAACTGCTGGATGTGTAAATACACAACTGTTTGTTAACCAGTTCACCGTATCATCTTAAGGTGTTAATATGTCAATGTTGTGTTCATAGCTTGTTTCCGCTTGTGCTGTTTTGAGGAAATGCTGTGGCATTTTCTTTTATTCTTGTTCATCTTAGTGCTGATATCTTTTGCCATCTTGTGCTGATTTGAATGTGTGCACCACTATCAACTGGACTGAGAGACAGACACATTATAACAAAGTGAAAAAGTGTCTCTTGTCTGTCTCCCTGTGGGTTTAGGTCTGTGGTGTGCTGACTGACTGATATCCAGCAGGTTATTCCCCAAAACATGGCACCGAATTACTTAGTACGGGAGCCCACAAAAAGTGTAGCCTAGGAGCCCTGACCACTGATCACATCTCACTATCATACCCCATTTTTGAATTATTTTTTTATTGTAGTAACTGCCTTGTCAGTTAACATGATAAACGAAGTGGTCCTGATGTTTTCTTTGAGTGGGAGTATTCACTTTTCTTTGACTTTATCCAGCAAGGCTGAAGAGAACACTGACCATCAGCACTGATTGTTTTTTCTTATCATTTCACAGGAAGAGAGACGGTCTAATTCAGATTTTGTAAGGAGGAGCAGATGCAATTTAAAGTTATGGGGGTGGAAGAGAAAAGTCATAGAACAGTTGGTAACAAAGCAATGAAACACTGAGGCAGTGCAATACATACGCAACAGTCTCTTTGACCTAACTTTATATTTTTTTTTGCTAGAAAGAAGGCTGAAAAGGAAAAGTGTGAATTGATTAGTGTAATGATTGTACACAGCACCATTTAACTTATTATAAAGTCATAATTTGTGAATTCTTGAACCGAAATAGCTCATAGTAACTATTTTTTATTTCTGACTCAAGTGATAACGTTTTATTGGAATTAGTTCTGAAAAACTTAAGAATATATAAGACAAATAAGAAGCCCAAATAAGAATGTTTGTGGCCTTTTTCTCCTGGGTATCTCTCTGCTGCTCTCAGCAGCACCGTCCTGCAGCTCTGATTACACACTTCCTTAACACATCTTCAGCTAGTTCTTGAACTTCCTCTGTTGCCCTCCCGATGACTGTCCGCTGCGGTGTAATTGGCCGTACAAGCTCCCATGAGACAGCGGCATGGCCGACACAGCACAGCTGCTGCTGGGTGATGGTGGAGCTAGTACACCTCTGCAGCTGCTCTTTGGAACTATCTCACTTAATAAACATCCAGGTGAAGGCAAAGATGTGCTGCAGGTGCTGGATCACTGGAGGGGCTTGATGTGGGGTCTGTAAAACTAGAGTGTGTGTGAATGCTGGCAGCTTGGTGGATGGCAGCCTCAGTATGGAGATGGGCCGTCTTGATTTGAAAGATCTTGTGCCAGAGCTTCCCCAAAGGAAGCTGAGGCCAGCATGATCCAGGTCTGGGTTTCTTGATCAGCGCTGCAGTCCGGAGTGGAAACTGCTGCCCAGGTGTTTGAATAAGAGATCAGGCAGACAGAGACAGACCACCTCAGCCTCGACAGGGTTTGACAGACAGCTCTATTGCCATGTAGCCTTGTTTGGACATAGATTTGGAGTTATGCTATAATAAGAAAAAAAAGGTTTGCACCACAGAAGTTAGTTACAGCATCAGTCCAGCTTTTTTCTGCACCCACCAATCCTTTGCAGGGTTGTGTAGGGCTGGAGGATCTCAGCTCACAGTGGGCGAGGGCCAGGGTCCATTGTGGATAGGTCGTCATTCTCAGGGCTGTGATTTTAAAATACTTCTTATTGTTTTTAAATCTATGAATGGCTTAACTCCTTCCCACGTCGCTGACATGCTCACTGAATACACACCGGACACATCCGTCAGATCTTCAAGTACAGCTCTCCTCACTACACATAGAGTACATTCTGAATCAGTCTACGGTGCCTTCACTCATTATGGTCCTACCACATGAACTAAGGTCTGCTACAACACTGTCCTCTTTTAAAAGGAGACTAAAAACATCTTTTTTCACAAGCTTTTAGTTTTAACTTTTATTTTGGAATCAGTATTATAATTATTCCCATTTCAATAATAATAATAATACCTTCTTATCTTATATGTTTTTGTCATGTATGAGCTTTTCCTGTTTTTATTTTTATTTTGAAGCACATTGAGTCTACGCCTGTCGTATGAAATGTGCTATATAAATAAACTCGACTTGACATTTAGACATTCACACTTACACTGACAGACAATTTAGAGTCGGCAGTTAAATTAACCTGCATGTCTGCATGTATCTTGGCAGCCTGTTGTCACTGTTGCTCCATGTTTTACCCTTTACAGTGGACGTCTACTTCTTCCATCATCATCAACACTGTATTTTCAATCTGCAGGTTATTTAGGGGGGGAAACAAAATAGAGCTTATTTTCTTTTAACAGCAGTATTCACATTATCTTAAAAGTTATATTATTGTGCACTACACTACTGCAGCTGTAAAACAGGGTCGCCATGACAGTTTGTCCTGCTTTCACTGTTGGCTTGTTAACAACCTGTCTGATGGTATAACTGCTCATATTTTTGCTCACTCGGACTTTGTGGTAGCAATGCAGGCGTGTTCCCACATCTCAGAAATGACTTTGGTGATTTTAATGTTATTATAACTGATAGAACGAAGAGACATGATGGACACAACCATGAAAATAAGAGCCAGGTTGTAATTCACCGGAATTCTCCTTATAATTGGAGCAGGCACAGTGCAACTAAACAAAGCAGCGAGTTAACTTTCTATCAAACTTTGAATTGCTCAGATATTCAGCTGCTGCAGCAGGCTGTTGATGTTGAAGAGGCTGGTTCAAACACTGTTCAGTGAATGGATCTAGTTGCATGTATCTCTGTTTGTTGGCCATAATTCCCCTGGTGAAGCAGGTAGATAATATGAACAAATAAAATACTTTGGAACCAAAATCAAATAGGACTTTCTCCAAATGTCCCGGCTGCCAGTGCTGCAGGGCAGGAGAAGTGACCAGAGGCCCTGAACAGACACTGATGGTGCTCTCTGTTGTAAACGCTGCCACAGTGGATATCTGGCAGGAAAGCCTCAATGGTGATACCAATCACACACACACCCACACACACACACACATACACACACACACACAAACTACATTTTTGTATACATTTTATTTAAAATGTTTTAATGCTTTTTATTCCTCTTTGTCGGGATGTTTTTGTCTTTTTGCACACACACACACACACACACACACACACACACACGCACTGTCCTGTAAAAAATGCATCTCAGAATAGATGGCAATTACACCATCTCCCCCACTGATCCCAGACCAGTGCAATTAACACTCCTATTCCAGAAAGGTTATCGCTGTCAAAGAGCCCATACACACACACACACACACACACACACACACACACACACACAGAAGCAAAGTTATTAAGTCTGTTCTGGTTGTGTGGCTGATAGTATGAGAGGCAGAAAGGTGTTGGGCAGAGCCTGATATTTCCACAGAGTTAATATGCAGACCTGTTACTTCACATAGAGCCCAGCATTAAGCCTGGAAATGCCACCTGTGAACACACACACACACACACACACACACACACACACACACACACACACACAGTGTGTTACACAGCCATCACACCCCACCGACTCTATCTTCATCATCCTCCTTCTATCCCTCCCTCTCTGTCACTCTCTCTGTCTATGAGTTCTAAAGAAACCTCCATCAAACATACTAATCTGAAATTGGATCTTTCAAAGAAGACACTAGTCTGATTCGGCTTTGTCTTGTCTTTCCTTTGACGCCTCTTCCCCTAAAACATTTGTGTTGTCTGCGGCTTCTGCATGCTTTATACTGTACGTCAAAATGCATCACTTGTCCTGACCATGCCCCTCCGGAACAAGCGTTTTTCATCTCATGTCACCATCAACAGGACCACATCATGTGTCTGTGCCTTCCAAAATGAAACTGTCTTCTGATTGGACAATGCTATGGTTAAGGTTTGGTTAGGTTTAGGCACAAAAACAACTTGGTTAAGTTTAGTGAACGATCATGGTCATGGTTAAAAGATTTTGACTTTGTGGCTCTTTTATAACTTCACACCACTTCCTTCTTTGCTCCCAATGAACAAGAGCCATTATTCCGATGCCCTCTAGAGGGCTTTGTCACTAAGGGTAAACGTAAAGATGTAATTTCATGTATTTTTGGGCATTAGCTGAAATGACTGATGCTGTCGTTTTTCTTAGGAGGACAGTCTTGAATGTATTTGTGAAATGACAGTGTCTTTTATTTACTATTATTACTTATTACAGTACACACCTGTATTTGTAAAATATAATTTATTTATTTATTATATTACAAAAAACGATGGAAAAGCTAACCACATGTAGGATGCAGGACGTAAACCCAGGTGTCTGATAAAATCCTGTGCTCTGAACACTGCCGCCCTCCTGCCCATATCTTCTGTCTGAACCTCGCACTTTGAGTACTGGAAGAAATGTTGCCAGTGAATGTAATCCAGGCAGCCATTATGTTTCCCCCAAAATGTATTAGGAAAAACCATTTAGTGGTTTCAAGGAGTATTTAGTAGCCACAAAACATTGTTTCTAGGAGACTATACGTACTTGTAAAGTTATTTCACACAGACTTTTTTCATTTTAGTAGGAAGAATATACTTCACCCTAAACTGAATATTTCTAAAACTGTATTGCAACCTAAGAGACCTATTGGTTTTTAATATAAAAGCCGAGAAGCAACTAGCCAGTTCCACCCACCCCTCCAAATTAAAAAGTCAGATGAAACTAATTCAAAGACTTTTCTGCACATACAGTACGTTTACAACAGCTGCCACATTTGCATAAAATCTCCACCCCAGCCCTGTCAATCATATAATTCAATATTACTGTTTTAATTTTGATTTGATTTGCAGTCAAAACTACAATGAAGTGGAAGTATGCACAGTATGCACAGGTCTCAGGGTTTTCAATTGGATGTGTCTATTGTAAATAGACATTATTAAGCTGATGTGTAAATTATTGACGTCAGTATGAGGCTTCTGTAGGATGGGACAAATAGAGGACAAGTAAGGATGGTGAAGGTCATTAATAACAACAAGCACACTGTAACGTGTGGGTCATTTTTTCATTGAAAGGTTGGTAAATGCTTGTTTGTGTGTGAGATCTGGAAAGTCTTGTTAGAACTGTAACGTATATAGGACGTGAAAGTTGAGCGGGAATATTTTCCATCAGCGCACCAGACTCCCTGCAAGAATCTGTGTGTTTATATGACCTTCAGCTTCCTCAGAAACAACAAAGATGAATAGAGCCTTAAAGAGGCAACTCCCTTTTTATTGTCCCTCACACCAACAGCACAAAATCATCTCTCTTTTCAACCAGTTCTCTCTATATTTGTTAATCAATCTTTCATTCTCACTTTCATCTTTTTTGGCATCTACTCTCTTTCATATCATATGTTATGAATAGCCTGAAATTGATTTCATGCTACAGGGCCTTAGTCTCGTACGAGAGCAGACCCCAAGATTTAGACGCAAGCTTTAGAGGCGACTGCGTTAAAAAAAAGCAGTCTTTCATTCTGTTTAACAACGGCTTCTCTGATCTCCAGGCAACTCAGATGGCAACTTCTTTGTCTAAGTGGAAACACTAAATGGGCTGAATAAAACAAAAGAGTTGAGATTAAAGAGAGAAAGGGAGCGTGGAGAATCAGAGAAATCGAGGAACGTGGATCAGACATGTATTAATTGGCACAAAGAGTCCAAGAGGCTGAGCTGTTTGACTGCGTGACCTCACAACATCCCGATTGGAAACACAATTAGCTATAAATGAGAAAAAGAAAATATCAGCAGGCTGGATTTAAAGCTTCTGTCTTTGTTTGTATTTTGTGTAATGAAGATAGTGGTGATATCAGTATAATATCAGTTCACCCGGGGCATTCTGGGGACCGAGGTACAGACGAGTCACAACATCACAGGTTCAAATTTAGTACACTGGTGCAACAGTGAGCTTATCATCCACTCTCTCTTATCGCCGCTCTCTCCTGTCTGTCTCCTTTGTTTAGTACCATTTTATCCTGCTCTTCAAAACAGTCACTCACAAGTGATGAAGACACAGAAGGCCCTACACACCCAGCGGACACCTACACAGCTGCACTTGATGCGACTGATTAGACCATGTCAGGACATGTGGGCATGTACAGTCTGTGCGTAATTGACATCTCACTCTGTTAACTTTGATGCACCTGGGAGGGCGGGATAACTTGCACCTTTATGGTGCTTTAAGTGGACCTTGTGCTAAAATGTAAATATTGTTGTTGGTACCTTGTATTTATGGTGATTAATAACTCACATGACTAACTGCAAGACTGTCCATAAAGAAACCAGAAACAACCGGCACGATGAGGACAAGATGGCTGGAAGCGTTTGGGGGATAAAGCGTGCTGTATTGAAGAACAGTTGTATCATGTGTTTAATTTTGATGGACTTACTTTAAACAAATATTGACCTTGTCAGAGACAGTTCAGGAGTACTATGACCCACACCTGAAACATATTTGTACAGTATGTTGCCTTAAACACCTTTTTGTCTCAGATGATTGAAACATCCAGTGTTTGACAAATGCTGTGAAAATGTATTTTTAGACATTTTATTTTCATACACTTGTGTGTACCTGCAGTATATTTGCATTGTGTTTACACGTAATGTGTGTGTGAAGAAACAGTTTTGCTCTCTGTCTGCCACGTTTGATTTCTCCTGATGAGAGATCCGATGAGATGACAGGCAGGAAACAGATGCGCAATTTACAGCCAATTAATTCTTCCTTCTCTCTCTCTGTTGTACTTTACTCTCTCTGTCTGACACACACGCATATCTGCGTACCCCCACACTGCATTGTTAGCCGGCCGCTCAGTGAAGCACTGCGTCTCTGTTGTCGTCACGATAGGAAACTCTCTTATCGCACTCTCAGAAGATAAACATGCCCTGCTGAATCTCTCTGACTTCTCTTCTTCTTCTTCTCCCTGTCTGTCTGCTGAGGACAAGCAGAAAAGACTTCCACTATTTACATGACTAAACAACAACCAATCTAGTCCAATCTCACCCCCATCCCTGCTCACAGTACAGCTCCCAACCTCCTGACTATCTGCCTTCAGCTGCTGGGATTTTTCACTCCTGGAGAAAATTACAAGGCAGAAAAATTTAGGATTTTCTAGGAAAAGGAAAAAAAAAAGGAGAGGTTGAGAGTGCTGCGATGGCAAGACGGGAATAATGAGGGAGATAGAGAGGTTATACACCCCACTAATTAGCCGAGGTCTTCACAAGTTCAAGGACGGTTTCAATTTAGCTGATAAAGATGAGAGGATGAGGAAGGGTGAGATGGGTGAGACTTCCTACATCTTAATTATCCCAGTGGTTTTTGGCTGGTGGCGCCTTGGGGAGTGTGTGTGTTGGGGGAGCAGGGTGAGTCGGGGCTGAGGAGAGGAGTTGGAGGGCTTCTATGCAAAGCCCAGTCATGTTATCCGTGACCGAGTTCAGCTAGGCGCGGCCAAGAGCTTCCCGGGGTTGACACTTTCCCTTTCAATTACTCCACCACTCGCACAGCCCAGGAGGATCATGGGTAACACTGGGGTTAAACACACATGCATGTCTTCATTTATACATGCACACAAATTGGCTATGCTTACACTGAGACAAAATAATCAAGGCAGTATATTGTTGAAGGTTGAAATTTATATATATATAAATACCGATTTTCAGTACCCAGCACACCTTCACCTGTAATCCTCGCTACAGCTCAACTGAAGGAGGGAGATAGGGAGAATTGCTTTTCTCTTGGTAGAGGACGAGGGAGGAAGTCATATATAGTTTGGCACTGTGTGAGTCACTGATTCTGTTTACATCCACTGAGATATTTCTTTTTCATTATTGCTTTTTTTTATCCAGGAAATGAGTACCGTTCTCTTTTCCTGCAGCGACCTGCTTTACATTAACAGTAGTGTATTATATGAAAATCCCTCTGTTTTCTTTTACAGTAAAACATTACAATATTTTGATGACTCATCCTCCACTTGGGGGAGTGTACATAAAGCTATCCAATAAAATGTGATTTGGGGCGACCAGCTGCCCCCTCCCATCTTAGAGACCATTAGCTTGTGGGTTGTTGAACTGAGCAGAGCAATACATTGGGTTCAGAGGTGTTTGTTTCAGTATCAGTTGGCATAAACATCGTTTGAATCTCCAAAATGTAGTAATTTCTCCCTCATCCTCCACCTCCTGATTGGAGGTGAGGGAGGTGTAGGTGAAGGCAGTAGTCCTCTACAGCTCCAACTCACTCATGCTCGCTATATCACGCCCACTTTTGAGTGATCCAATCAAATCCCTGGACAATTTGATTAAATCCCTCTTGACATGTAACCCGCCCACATGTTCAATTTCACTTGGAAACACGTCTCATTGCGGAAGCTAAAGGTGCTCCAACTGCAATTCCTCTGGCTTTTAGATGATCAAACATTCCAATGTCCTGCTCAGACCAAAAAAAGGTTTGGTAGGGGCCCCAAGGAAAGGGCACGGCCCCAGTTGGTTGCGTCCTTGGTCTATACCATGGACCAGCCCTGTTTACACTGATACATTCAGTCAGTCCAGCCAGTCTCCTACTGCTGGTCACTGTGCAGCAGTTTTTGGGTTCAGTGTTTTGCATCAGTGGACAAACATGAAAATTCCAACCAATGAAAGCACCACAGTAACAATTTCCTTCTTTCTTTTATGAACTGATTGTTGTATCCTTTTGAATGACCTTTATGTCCCATGCAAATATCCTGTTTCAACAGGAGGAGAGCAGGAAGAGGCTAAAGACTTGAAGAGAAGTAATCTCAAACACAGAAATAGTCTCTTGGAACCTTTAGCAAGAATAACTGAGTTATTCTAAAAAGGCTTTGACCTTTGACCTTCACAGGTATTGTCCCAAAACAAAGACCATTAAGAGGGTTGTGAACCAAATTTAGAATGGATGTATCTGAGGTGTTCCTATACTGATTTGCACTTAGTCTGACTAAAGTCAGTCAGATTGACTGATCGGACTGTTTATCCAGGACCTGACAGTTAAAGTGACAACTTACTATACTGTTTCAAGTGTGTCTTTGCAAAATGAAATGCAGACCCATGCATATGCAAATGCTTTGTTTATGTTTATACTGTTTGTGAACACTGGAGCAGAAATAGACTGGCAGGTATGGTGCGTGGGGCTGGGATCTGTACATGGGAAGGAGATTCTTTTCAATCATCTTGTCTACACTGCAAAAGTGTGCCTGCGTACATATACACTGATGCATTCAAATCAATCTGAAATTCATACGTAATCTTCTGAAATCTGGGCATTTTCTGGGCTCCCCATCTGTAGATAGAGGTCTTTGGGAGGACAGCTTATATCTCCTCACCATATACACAGAGGAGGAGTGGAACAGACTGCTCCCTGTGACTGAGTTTCCTCCTGGTGTTGGATGTACAGTAGTAGGTGCAGGGAGGTGTAAGGCACATTAACACATCTAGAAGTAACACATTTCACTTCCTGTTCCTCCTCATAACTCCATTATTGGCTGCTGGTGGCATTCAGAAAACAATGTAAAAGTAATCACATACATGAGGGGCATCTCATTAAGGGAAAATGTGTCCCGTTGGAATTACATTAAGTGAATCCAAGTGTGCTGAAATGTAGTACACGTGAGCTAACCGGAATACATCAGCATATTTAAAACCAGCATTAATCCCAGTTTAACAGCGTTTAGTAAGATTTTAAAATGAAGCCTTTAGACAAAGAATATGAGAAAGTGAATGTGAAGGTGGATTTTTAACCACATCTCTACAGTTTACTTTTGACTGTCACTCCACCTCAGTCCTACACAGAATGAGGTTTGAAATCACCACCACCCATCTGGAAACTTAAACCATACTGTTTGTCTTCTGAGAGATTCAAATCTAGCATTCCATACACCTGCCACACTAGCATGACTGCCGCCTGCATGACAGGACTCATCACATGTTTCATTTGAAGTCAAAGCTAATAATCTTCCTATGTGGTTAGGGAGACACGAAGGCACAGACGATCATGTGGGAAATATAGACAGCAGCTGAATGATTTGCTGCATATGAATCTGAAAAACGTGGAGACGTGTGAACATGTGACTGACCCAGTAATGTTTCCCTCTCCCTCTTTTTCTCTCTCTGCACAGTGGGATGCCATTAATGAGATGGACGAGTACTTCAGTCCTATCCACACGTACCAGGTGTGTAATGTTCTCAGTGTGCGGTTGCCTTGAATGTTTTATTAGAAGTAATTATTATAAGAATATATCACACTTGTCACAGGGAAACTGGGTTTTTTCTCAATGTAAATGAAGTTTGATTTTAAAACTAATAATTAATAATTAATCACCACTCATGTTTGTTAGATTATATGGTAATAACTTTCATTAAATAATAAAAAGTAAAGATTATACATCAATTCCTGCTGGTGTACAAAAGTTTATTTAGTGATTTTTCAAGGTTGTACTCCAGTATTGATGATGGTTGTGGCTTTGAGGAGGTGGTTTTGTTGCTTTACATGTTATAGTCACATGAACACACATGCAACAGTAACAGGGAATGTATTTGTTTAGAAATCCCATCTCAGTTCCTGGGTTTTAGCACTGGTGTGCGGGCACTTATTTCTGCTGTTCAGTATGTCACATGGTAGCCAGGGCCGTAGCCAGGTTTTTAGTCCCACGACTGACCTCCAGGAAATTGTGACCAGACACCAAAAATAATTTGCTGTTAAATGATATTGTCTATAATAGACTAGTCGAGAGACATAAAATAAATCAGCAACACTTTTGATAATATGTTTCAATTTTTTTAAGCAAAAATACTTAAAAATCAGTGGATTCAGCTTCTCAAATGTTCATATTTGCTGGTTTTCTTAGTAAATTTAATGCCTTTCACATTGAGACTGTTGGTCGAACAAAATGACATCTCTCGAAAACTCTGAAGAGAAAATAAGGCACACACTGCTCATTTAAAGACTATAATGTTGGTTTTTATTGATGATGTATGTTGCTGCTTACTCTGAATCAGGTCTGTAATGTGATGAGCCCCAGCCAGAATAACTGGCTGAGGACGGGCTGGATCCCTCGAGAGGGAGCAAGGAGGATCTACATCGAGGTCAAGTTCACCCTGAGAGACTGCAACAGCATGCCCGGAGTACTGGGCACCTGCAAGGTAACACTCCAACAGAGAGGAGAGGGTGGGGAAGTTCTTAAATGCTCTCATATTCTGGTTAGGGTACACAGTTAGCATTTAAAAATCACAATCTGAGATGAAGTCTATTTAAACTCTTACACAGTTCAAAGACTCACAGTGAATATAAACATAATTAGGAAACTACAATTTTGATTTTTGGGGAGTTTGACATACTGCTCACTTTACCTAATGTGTAAAAAGAGCAATGGCACCAAATAATCTGTGTGTGTGTCTGGTAGATAGCTCTGGGGTGTGCATGCTAACACTTAGCACTTAAGCAAAGCCTTGCAGTACGTATATTAGGCATAATTAATAATCACCATCCAAAACCTGAGAAAATGAGAACCTGGAGCAGCTCTAAGGCTGGGATGTGACTTCATTTGAATGACCAAATATAGACCTGACAGACCTTCTGACCAAAACTGACCAAAACAAGTTTTAAAAGTTGAAAAAAATGTTCTAGTGAAGTTTGGGTGTAATTTAGTTTACTCAAGAAGTTATATATTTATGTGCTGTCATGATGACTGCATAACTTTTCACCAATCTTAGGCATAAATGCCATGAAATATCAAAAACCAGCTGGATCTCAGTGGAGTTTATGAAATGAGACCTTGTTAGTGGCTACTTCATCAGATTGTTTCCTGACGTATAATTACGTATGCCTCTTGGAGAGTCAGATGCATTTACACCTTTTCAACTTCTGACAAGATGTGTCTCAAGCCACCTCTCATCGTGGTTTTAGTCCGTCTGTAATGCTTCGTGGTTGCATTTACACTTGGCTTTTTTGATATTGGGTGTACTAAGAGTAAATTAGGTAATAATGTAGTACTCATTTTGTAACACAATGAACACATATACAGTGCTCATACTACCCTTGTTTATTCTACAGGAAACCTTCAACCTGTACTACTACGAGTCTGACAGAGCAGTGGGCTCTGCCATACGGGAGAACCAGTTCATTAAGATTGACACCATCGCTGCTGACGAGAGCTTCACAGGGGTGGACCTGGGAGTCCGCAGACTTAAACTCAACACTGAGGTATGAGCAACGACACCAACCAACAGCACAAATGCTGATTGATACAACAGGCTCTTGAAGCAACATCTCACTTTGGATTGTAAGTTACAGTAATTCCAATTCTCAGCACGTCCACCTCCACAGGAGTTCAAGACAAGTAGGAAGCAGCCACAGCCCTGGAGAGGTTTGTTGTGGAGAGTTTCTGTTCTGCAGATCTGTGAAAGAAAACAAACAGCACGGCTCAGCTCAGTATCATGGGAAATACTTTGATATTGATAACAGCTTCAAATTTGATACATGATAGTGGAGCTACTCTTTTATTGATACCTTACATTGTTACAAAGATGAAGATATGAAAGACACAGAATAATTCATTGTACACTGTCTTTAAATGTGCTACACAGTAATCCTGAGTTAGCTATAGGAAACACAGGTTTTGTTGGTACAGTGGCTTTGCCATTAACCCTTTACTTTAATCTTGTCCTCTTTTGTTCCTACTGTAGTGCCAAACGGTGAACAATGCTACAAATACACTGCTTCACAGTGGCTGTTGTCTTCAATGCTTGATTTATTAGTTCAACTGTAGAAAATGTAGTTTAAGTATAAAACAAGTCTATATGGTATATGCTGCCACTAAATCGACAAGACCACTACAGTACCACGCTGAACTTATTATTATAGATGTAGTTTTGTAGAATTGTGTTAAGACTTGTTTTTAAAGGATGACGGTGGCATGTTTTAAAAACATTTTTCATTATCAACAGATTCCAAGGAAAAGACCAAAAACAACGTATTAGACGGTGTCTCAATACTTTCTGACTTCCCTACATGCTCTGTGGCTCTGAACCCCAAGCCCATTGGTTCCTTCTTAAGACATAAATCTTTAAAAGTGGCTAAAAAAACTTAATTTTTCAAAAAGTCTCAATAATTTCCTAAAGCAGCATGGCACTGTAGTTTTTAGCAAACTTCACTCAGACAGGAGGAAATAGTGCATTTTTGGGCCAATTCTAGCCACAAATTAATACATGTTTGGTGCTCTGTTGAGTGTTTAATACAGCAGGACGGTGTACGTGTTATTCAGTCTGCGTGTTCATGGTAATGAAGGAACATGTCACAGTAGCTTCTCCAGACTGTTCAGGTGCAGTTTCTCTGGCTCAAACATGTTATTATGTTAAATTATTGTATATCACAAGTTAAAGAGGCAACTGTCAATGGCTTTAGATAGAATTTAAAAAAAACAAAAAACAGTTTGAGTTGAATTTCTCCTTTAGTTTTTTGGTATTGCATTGCACCCAATCAATACAGAAAATCCCAGCCCAACCTGAAACCACACAGAAGGTTACAGCTGCAGATGTCTGCACATGGAACCATGCCCTTACCACAGAACTGCCTTACATCTTGTGGTTTTTTGGCTTTTCTGATGGAAACCTACATGTTAGGATGGTAGGGATGTTGATTTTTAACAGTTATTCTATTTATATTCTATTTCACTTCAAATTATTATCATGTAGCATATTTACCTACCTACTATATACATTTGAAAATAACATGATTTTAGTGAACATTTCATACATCTTTAGGCTGACATTAACCTTATCTTACCTTTTATATGTTTTATTTGATCTTATCTTTTCCTCTGGTCCCTGATGATACAGTCCTCACAGTTAAAATGTGAAAGAATTATCCAATTCTGAATATTTAATTCAGTTTCTGTGAGATTAGATATTCACCTGTGCTGCACCTTTACTATGTCACAGACAGCTCTAGTTAAGAGACACTCATGTTCTTTCATTTTTCAGTTTATTAATCAATATCACCACACTGTGTCATTTAACAATGCATTGTGACAAATATGTAAGATTTTCCCAAGCAAAATAAAGAGCTGAAACCATACAGTGTGTGCCCAACTGACAAGTGTTGGAAAGAAAATGCCTGAGGCAATTTAAATGACAACTGTTGATTGTGATTAGAGAACATATGTTTAATTTACATGAAATAACAACACAACATCCCCATAATAGCCCAGAAAGATCCACAAAAGTCATAATTAGTTGTCTAATTAGCACACAGTGTTGATGTGTCAGGAGCTTGGTTCAATCCATCATATCAGTTCTTAAACAAAGCTACTAATTGAGCAGCAGTAATGTTGTTTCAGCATGTAGGGACTGCTTCTTTGAAACACAAGAAAACATGTCGGATCAGTCAGCATACTCTCCTCTTTCACCTTTAGTGTGAGAAACAGTATTCTACTATGAAGGAAAATCTCACCAAAGATCGGCCTGTTTCTTTCCTTTCTGCCACTTGTGGAATCTCATTAGAAAGGGCTGACAGCAGGACAGATCATAATGTCAACCAGCACGGATCATAAGATAGCTGAGTTTAGTGTGACTTTTTTTGTGGGATCGTAGCAAAATGAATGACAGTAACCCAGCAAATTAAGTTGGCTGATGTTGGCTGGGAGATAATAAACAACCAACAATATTTCCTAATGTGTCATATTTGTCGTATTCTGGGCTTTCTGTGTGTCCTGTCTTTTTGTTTTTTATTAAGTATCTAGTAGTTTATTGTCATATTATCGAAAATATAGCTTTTATGCCATGGCTATAAATCACAAAATATAACACACTGTATATACATTTATGGACACACAGTAGAACTGCCTAATAACCATATATCAACACTTATCAACCCAGCAGTTGTTAAAAAGACAATTAGAAAGAACTTCCTCATTCTCTCATTTCTGACCCTGTTAGATGTTAATACATCTTACTGCCTGCAAAAAAAAGCTCTCCTTATATTTTCATATGCTTTCACAGCAAACTTTTTAAATAATGTTTTGAATCAGTTCCTGGGTGTTAACAAGATAGTCAGCTGTGACATGATATGTTATATAAAAATGTAAAAACATCCATGTTTCCAGGTTGTTGTTGGAAGCGGAGCAATTGATTAATGACTGCTGCCAAAGCACAACACCAAACACCAGTCTAGAGATTAAATAAAGGCTGTGTTCACACTGTTCCACCTGTTCAGGAACCACTGCAGCACCCACTGTTTGAGCGTTCGGTGGGAAAAAGTGGGCGAAGTTATGTACAATGCTGAAAGTACACCACAGGCATTGATCATAATAAAATGAGTAAAATGTCATTTAACGTGCAGTTATGCCTTAGTGCTTCCCTTTTGCATTACGACCCCTCAAACTGAAGCATTGTCTTGTCATGAATTGTGAGCCGTTCCACAATAGAACATTTCAATAATTTTTAGAGGTTAGAAAAGGTAAATCTATCCAGTATTTCTCAACAAAAAGCCTCAATTACAGGCCCTAAAAACATTTCTCACTCTTCTTACGATGAGTAATGGGGTCCTACGTACACACGCTATTTTCTGTCAAAGTCAGAACAGTTTTGGTTATTTCACATGAGAGATTTCTGTATTTCTTTTTTCTCTTCTTTCCTCACTGCTTTGAGGTGTGCGGGGTTCTGTGAAAAAAGGTGAAATCATATACTTCTGTGCAACAATCAGAATTTAGCAACATTTGAATCACAGTCAGATGATAATCGGTGGGTTGTTTATGTTTGGTCACTGTCAGTCAAATCTAATCAGACCACACACACAAGCAAGCAGATGAGCAGAGTGTTTGAGTGTTAAACTCCTAATAAGTAAAGCCTTAAGATGTTTGTAATGTTGACTATGTCTATTTAATATTATAGAGAAATACTTACTACTGCATATGTGAAAAAGATGTATGAAATCCTTTTATGGCTCCAGAGGGAGCTGCGTGAAATCTAATAAATTGCCTCATGTGATGTCACTTGAGTCAGCCCGCTCCTCATCTCTGCTTGAGGCTAGCGAGTCGAGGCTACATTAGCCACTACTAGCATAACACACCTGAATCTCTGACTGAACTGTGAGGTCAGGGTGCATTGTGGGTAATGTAGAGTGCGTGGAATCAGATTATCTGTGGTTCTGCTGAATCGATTTTGATACTTTTTTAAAACTGTCCATCATGAGTCTGAAAATGTTATAGGAGCGCAATGCTAAATTGGTGGGGTAACTATGTTTTGTTGTCTTTCCTATCCTGTTCATTCTCTCCTGACCACTTAGATCTGTCTTGTGACACCTTCAAGGGTTCCCGTCTGCCAGGTAGAATCACTGTGTTTGGGCCCCATTTTCTTTCAGCTGGGCAAAAGCGCAATTTCAAGTCCAAGATTGCACTGCATTGTTTAAATTGCATAAAGACAGGCACAGCTGTGCCACTTCGCTGCAAATGGAGTCTGTTGGAGAAATGATGTTACCAAACAAGCGCAAAAAAACACCTGATGAAATCTGCAGTGTGACTGTGTTAGTGCTACTGACTTTGTGTCAGCACAGGGCTTTTAGTGCTTTCATTCATTGTCGTTAAAAATACTCTGACTCAGACAAACACACATTCATATTAATGATATATTCTATATGTGTTGTCATTGTCAAAAGCTCATGATGACCTGAAGTGTGTGAGATGGAAGTGTCAATCCCTCCTCTTCTTCCCCCAGGTGCGAGGTGTGGGCCCTCTGAACAGACGAGGCTTCTACCTGGCCTTCCAGGACATCGGCGCCTGCATTGCCCTCACCTCTGTGCGGGTGTACTACAAACGCTGCGTGGGCGTGAGCCGTAACCTGGCAGTGTTCACTGATGTGGTGACGGGCGCCGACTCATCCTCTCTGGTGGAGGTCAGGGGTCAGTGCGTGGATCACGCAGAGGAGAGGGACACGCCCAAGATGTACTGCAGCGCTGAGGGGGAGTGGCTGGTGCCCATTGGGAGATGTGTGTGCTCCGCCGGATTCGAAGAACACAGAGACTCCTGCGTGGGTAAGTTGGCTCAGGGTGCTTTCATATCTAACCTGTTTGGTGCAGTTCAAGTGGACTCTGGTGTGTTTGCCGGTTTGGTGCGGTTCGTTAGGCTGGTGCAGACTAAAGAACCACACCAAGACAAGTGTGTGAAAATAAGAGAAAATGAGTTAAAACAGAAGTGTCGTGCTTATGATCTACTCCATGTATTTTGGCAGGTCCTCATTTAAAGTGAGTGAAACGTAGAGGCCAGAGAGTAACTATCACCCTCCCCACACTCCTCGCCATAATATTTCGGTACAAGGCCCCTCCTCTTCATCCTGTTTCTATTATTTATGACAGTTAAGGTCCCGTTGCAGTCTAAAGCTAGGGGGGGCAGACCTGAAGACTAGCTTAAATTTAGCTGAGCATTAATTCTCCGGTGTTCTTGTACCAAAATAAAAACAGACATTCATTAAACAGCTCCTCGCTATTGCAAAAATGAGAAAGAAACTGAGGGAAAACACTGAATTAGGATGAGATGGTGGATGGAGAGATGAGGGCAAACTGCAAACTCTCCAGAGAGAGCTGGAGGTTAGTGAACTTAATCAGAGTGAAGTGAACTTCTGCTGAGCTGTGGCACTTTACTAAAACCTGATTTACCCATTTACAAACAGTTTAGTCTGTCCTGATTCCAGCCGTAAATATCAAACATGTTTGAAATGTTTTTAATGAGAACAGTATCCAGCGACAGGATCAGAAGGCAAACAATTAGAATCATTAAACACCACACACTGCAACTGCAAGGTATGAATGCAAGCAAAGATGGATCTAATCTGCTGAAGATGCTGGAACAAACTGGTTCCTTTTATCAAGTCTACCACCCTCTTTTCTACTTAGGAAAATCATTTTCTCAACAACATCAGAGTTTATTTAACTCTCTGAAAGTTTCCTCTGAGCTCAGAGCATCAGCAGAAATGTCTGTAGAATGTAAAAAGCCTTTGGAGCAACACATGAATGTGGAAAGGTTCTAACCTTTCTAGTGAATCAAAAAGTCTGTTTGAAGCTCTGGCTGTGGATCATGGAAAAAAATAAATGAAGTGAAGAAGTTCAAGGTCTGGTCAAAAGCTTTTTCTGAGGTCTAACATTTTCCTCAAGTAGGTAAATAGTGAGAAAGCAGCCGTGTGTCTGTCTGAGCTGAACCTTTTTCTCTCATTCAGCTCCTGACAATGAATCACAAGTGAGATGTTTCAGATGCAAAGATTCTTGATCCTCTCTTGTTTTTCTTTTTTAAACCACCTTCTGTTTGTTTTTGTATTTTTGATTTTTTTCTCGGGGTTTTGATAGGCTGACCTCATGTGGAGACCTGTGCATATTTCAGGTTGCCATGGGTTACAGTAATTAAAACCTATTAATCACAGAGCGATGGATAATTAAACGCTAAAAGCAGTTTGTCAGCTAAACGAGCCGGACGAGACACGCAACACCGGTTCGCTTGAATACCCTCACCGCCTCCTCGTCCTCCTCTTCCCCCTCTTCCTCCTCCCAACACCCAGACACACACTCAGACACACACACACACACTAACAAATCTCTGTTGTGTCTTACCAATCTGAGGCCAGCGGCAAACACCCTCTTGGTTCGACACAGTGAGAGCTCCTTGTCAAAATGTGTTTAAAAGCGTAGGAAGTGGAGTGTATGTGCATGTGTGTGTGTGCATATGTGTGTGTATGACTGTGTGTGTCCGGTTCAGAGGTCCACAAACAGACTTTCTATAATTAGTTGCAGGCAATTAGCAGCAGCACAGAAA
This sequence comes from Macquaria ambigua, assembly GCA_008360985.2. Taxonomy (NCBI): domain Eukaryota; kingdom Metazoa; phylum Chordata; class Actinopteri; order Centrarchiformes; family Percichthyidae; genus Macquaria; species Macquaria ambigua. The sequence goes on along the minus strand of VMKM01001598.1, from coordinate 11,244 downwards.
TGCAAAACAGAGCCCATAAAGAAAGCAGAGAAAAGGGTGGAAGGAAAAATCACCTCAAGTCACGTTTTGGTTATGGAACAATTTAAGGCTGATTTGAACGTAACACGCTGATGTAAGATATCTGAGGTTATAGAGATAGGATCTTTTAAGGGAAAAAAAGCATAAAAGCATCTAAAAATAGAATTCATTTGTTTGTTGATACTCCTCAGCTGCAGGTGATGTTTTTTCCCCGTATTTTATTCACCATTACATCACGGCAGCCGGAGCACAAAGTGGAAGAAAAAAAAAAGCTCTTCAATATATCCTCGTCTGACGTCTTGTCTCTTCTGGCACCAAACTGGGTCGCCGTGCTAATTCACCCTCGCCAAAGCCAGCCATAGTCACGCACACACGAGACCAGACAAGACACAGAGAGGAGTGGGGGGGCACGAGATGGTGAAAGGAAGACTGCTTAAGTGGTGGAGGCTTGTATGTGTGTGTGGAGATAGAGAGAGAAAATCAGACATGAATGTGCGTGAATATGTGTGTGTATATGAGCGTGCTTAAGTGGTTCTCCCCTGACAAAGGTGCAGAGCTTTGGCTGAGAGCACGGCATGGTGTGTGTGTGTGTGTGTGTGTGTGTGTGTGTGTGTGTGTGTGTTTGAGCACAGGATTGCGTGACATGCCGTTAAAAGTGTCACGGGAGGGAAGCAATGAAAGACGAAGGAAAAAAGAGAGGAGGGTAGAGGGAGAAAGACTGGGGGAGTGGTTGACTGGACCCCTCGTCCACTTGAGTTTACATCAAAACACTGAGTCTGTGTGTGCGTGTAGTTGTGTGAGTGTAGTTGTGCATACATGTGTGCAGGTGTGTGCTGTATCTGTACGTGTGTGTATGTGTGTCTCTGTGTGTATGCGTGCCTCCCGGTGCCAGTGAAGAATGGACTAAAGTGCCCCATACAGTGAGAGCGATCGAGGACACACTGATATGAGACACACACACTTAGGCTGGTCACATCTACTCAGCTCAGCTGGCCCATCCAAGCCTGACACACACACACACACACACACACACACGCGCGCGCACACACACACACACGCACACACAGGAGAGAGGGGTTGGTGCGTACTCACACATGTGGGTTAGCTCACTCCTTTGCTCAGTCAATGGAACACAGCCTGTCCTCCTACTCTGTGAACTGCATTGTGCCTCTGGTGCTTTCATGTGATTTATGGTTGAGTTTGTAGGAAATAACATAATCCAGCTACTACAATAGAGATTCACATACTATTACATCTAAAACAATTACATTAACCCCTAGTTTCCCCTTATATTTCCCCCTGAAGTAAGGTGGTTAAAATCATTATTCCACAATCTTTATTGAAGCTATATGCCACCATGTCAGTAAAATTACACTGAGTAAAATATTCAAACCCAATGGTTTTTATGCTGTGAATTGAAAGTCCCGGAAAACTTGAAAACTGGAAAAAATTTAAATCTTAAATATTTAGTTTTTCTTTATTAAAAATTTTACATTCAAAAGCTCAGCTACTCTGCTCCTTCAGGACTGTGTGGCTGTGCTTTGATCAGATTTGATTGACAGTGGCCAGGCAACATAAGCAAACAACCCCACGAGCGTCATCACATTTTTATTTAAATTTTTATTAAACCTAACAGGTGCACAGAAAAACAGGACATCCCGTTTTTCCAGCCGAGCCCCGCCCACTTAAATCCAGTGAAAAAAGCTTGGACAAACACCACAAACAGAAAAGCTCCCTCGTAAGATGACTACAATTGTTGTAATTCTGATAGAAAATGTTGAGTTCATCTAAGACACTGTCATTCAGAATGAGAAGATTACTGAGAAAATTGAGTTTTCAAGGCCTTTAAAATGAACTTAAATTGGGTTTAAACAATGTTTGGCTGCACAACCTTAGTTCGTATTGACTGATGAAGTTTGAGGGGTTAAACGTGTTTGTATTAAAAAAATGAACCACATATTCTCATGTTAAAATTGGAGAAATTAAGAAGAATTTTATCAGTGAATACAGACAGATGAGGAAACAGTTACTTTGAAATAAAAAATAAAAGCAAATTATATGATTGAACTAATATTAATAAATATATTAAATTTCTTATTTTAAATGTAAAATGTAAACACATCACTGTGGACGTACCCCCAGTGTTTACCTTTACTGTAAAGCTTTATATTTAAGCACAAATGTTTTCAGTATGGTCAATAACCCACACCAGTATGGCCTCCATTTGTTGAGAAAATTGTACATTTTTACAGACTTTAGAAAACCTAAAAGGTAGCAGGCAAAACTAATTAAACTATTGATCATGCATACCAATGTGGAGCTAATATGCTAATTGCTGCACTGGGTTTTTTTTTAGGAAATGAAGGTCATTTTGTGAGGCTGATTTTAATTGAACTGGTTTGATCAACCTACTGTACAGGCTTTTTTCTATTTCATAGTCCTTACAATAGCCTGTTTGGCAGTTCCACATGTTTATCATCCTAGATTATTATGGCCTTCAGGTTTGTTTGATGTTCGTAGAGATAAAATCATGACCGGAGCAAATAATGAGATTTAGGAAATTGCTCTGTCAGTCAGAGCCACCTGTACAACAGAAAGGTTATTTCTAGTTTCTGATAGCATTTGAATCTGAAAGGATTATCTTATGTTCCAGAGCATTTTGACTAGAGTATTTCTTTAAATCCAGGGCTCTGGTGTTTTTGGATGGCACTGAATTAGGGCTGGGCAACATAGCTGAAATTATCACAACATTAGTAAAAATATTTTTCCAATATAGATCATGGAAAGGCAAAATCATATAAAATGATCAAATTGATGTGCCATGCAATTGTTATGTAAATCTGCTGATGTACTGTATGGGTCGGTGTGTGTGTGTGTGTGTGTGTGTGTGTGTGTGTGCGCAATCCTGGCAGGTCTTGTAATTCATCACTTCCCACTCTTAAGCAGACAGCGTCAGAAGAGTGTGTGTGACTCTCCGCCACCTACAGTAATGTGATCGTTATCTGTCAATGTGGCACCGTGGAGAAATATCAGAGGAAGACAGCAGCAGGCGACAAGGAGGATTTAATATTCCTCTATTATATATTTATTTCATCACACGCACACACACACACACACACACACACACACAGAGGAGCTGAGAGCTTTGTCCTTTCTCTGGCCTGTCAGCACCTCCCTCCTCTCTGCCGTCACTCCTCCTTACTTTTGGTATTTTCCACTTCAAACATATGATGCACGTATGCAGAGGTGGAGACACACACACACACACACACACACACACACACACACAGGTCATTGAAACTCAAGAGACAGAGCTGTGCATGGCCGTCTCTGACAGGGTGAAGCCCCCTCATTGGCCCTGGGTCCTTAAGGTCTATACAGGTGAAAACAGCTGACACTCAATTGTGGAAATGGGCTTCCTTATATACTGTATGGTTAAAGGTTATCAGACCAATATTGTTATTTTTATTAAATATTGGATAAAGTTGTCCACCTTTGAAAAGATTAATTTTCTTCTTGAAAAAAGCTAAAAATGTTCTGGAAATTTTGTAATGATTTTAAATTTTTACTGTACTTATTTTTATGATATGAATATTGAAATAGCTAAAATATCCAGAGCATCTCAACTACTGCTGAAAAGTGAATTAATCAATTAGTCAAGTAACTTGAAACAAGAAAATGAATCGACAGCTATTTCAATAAACAATTCATTGTAGTAATTTTTCAAGTAAAAATGCAAAACATTGGCTTGTATTTGCTGCTTTTCTCTGTTTTGTGACTGGAAACTGCAAAGTTTTAAAATTGGACTGTTGGTCAGACAAAAGAAGCAACTTGTAGATATCACCTGGCTTCTGGGAAATTGTGATGGGTATTTTTCACAATTTTATACACTAAACAATTAAATTATTAATTGAAAAAATAGACTAGAAAAAGGCAACATTTTCGGAGGAAAATTTTAGTTTGCTCACTCATGCTAAAAACTGCATGTGCAAACACTGTAAATATTTATTGTTTACATGTAAGATGTATGGAAGTTTCAGTTGAAGTTGTAGCATTTAAAACAGTTGAACTGTCAGTTGAGGTTGAAGCACTGAAGGGATTTCATTTTTCAGATTTTAGTTTGATGTGTAGCCATAACATTATGACCACCTGCCTAATATTGTGTAGGTCCCCCTTTTGCCGCCAAAACAGCCCTGACCCGTCGAGGCATGGACTCCACTAGACCTCTGAAGGTGTGCTGTGGTATCTGGCACCAAGACGTGAGCAGCAGATCCTTTAAGTCCTGTAAGCTGCGAGGTGGGGCCTCCATGGATCAGACTTGTTTGTCCAGCACATCCCACAGATGCTCGATTGGATTGAGATCTGGGGAATTTGGAGGCCAAGTCAACACCTTGAACTCGTTGTCGTGTTCCTCAAACCATTCCTGAACCATTTTTGCAACGTGGCAGGGCGCATCATCCTGCTGAAAGAGGCCACTGCCATTACTGTTTCCATGAAGGGGTGTACTTGGTCTGCAACAATGTTTAGGTAGGTGGTACATGTCAAAGTAACATCCACATGAATGGCAGGACCCAAGGTTTCCCAGCAGAACATTGCCCAAAGCATCACTGGCCCCTGCCGGCTTCCCTTCTTCCCATAGTGCATCCTGGTGCCACGTCTTCCCCAGGTAAGTGATGCACACCCAAAAGAAAACGTGATTCATCAGACCAAGCCACCTTCTTCCATTGCTCTGTGGTCCAGTTCTGATGCTCACGTGCCCATTGTAGGAGCTTTCGGCGGTTGTAGGCGCTTTCGGCAGGGGTCAGCATGGGCACCCCGACCGGTCTGCGGCTACGCAGCTTCCTTGGACCACTTTTGGTAGGTACTGACCACTGCAGACCGGGAACACCCCACAAGAGCTGCAGTTTTGGAGATGCTCTAAACCAGTTGTCTAGCCATCACCTTGTCAAAGTCGCTCACATCCTTACGCTTGCCCATTTTTCCTGCTTCCAACACATCAACTTCGAGGACAAAATGTTCACTTGCTGCCTAATATATCCCACCCACTGACAGGTGCCATTGTAACGAGATAATCAATGTTCTTCACTTCGCCTGTCAGTGGTCATAATGTTATGGCTGATCGGTGTATACTGTACAGTAAACACTGAAAGTAGTTAAACCAACAGTTTAGAGTAGGAAAGCAGGTAACTGTCAATGTCAAAGACATGAAAATGTAATTTGATCAATAAGCACTAAAATCAGTTGAAGTGTATGAGATGAAAGCAGTTGAATCAGCTACACACAATTTTTAATTCTAGAGAAAAAAATAAGAAATGTTTTTAAAAACGTTCTCATGAGGTGACCTGTTCCGATTGAAAAATGTTGGGGCGCACAATGAGGAACTAAATAAATGTTAAACAATAAATAGACAGACAGAAGCTCCACATTTTCAGTAAATAATTTTCGCTTGTGTTTCCTGCTCAGACAAACTCAATGTCACAGACATATGCACTCACACCTCTCCAAAACTATGTGTAATATTACACACAGCTGGCACAGCGTGGATACCTTCATTAATTCACCAGGATTTAACTGGTAACTGACCTTGTGTGCTTTTCTGACACCGGTGAGCTGTTCTGAAAGATTCACAGTTTATACAGCGACATCATGTGTAGAATAGCAACAAATCTCCAAACCCCATGTTTTATTACTTTGTTTCCAGATTAAAGGACTGTTTAAAAACGTCCTCTGTTGGATAAATAAGGTTTGGTTTTCAAATATGGAGAAAAGGAGCAGAACCGCGAAGTCAGAATGTATTACTGCGCTGCACAATTACAACCGGCACCGGTAACCACGTCAGCAGCTGCTGGCTACATCAGCTGCCTGTTCACTGTCATCAGTCTCATTTTCTGTGTTGCTCCTCACCTTTCAATATTTAAACATGAAAATACATTTTACAATACAGATAAATAATAAATTATTAGCTTAATTTTGAGACCCCCTCAAATTTGATTTTGCCGTCTTCGGGTCCGAGACCCCCCATATTTCGCACACTGAGTATATGAAGTGTATGACTGGTTAAATGCTGTCATGTGTTAGCACTGCAATGGGCAAATCAGACAATCAGTATAGATAATGTCTACTATCAATCAACATTTATTTCAATGTAAAAAATAAATAAAATAGTATCCGCTTAAACAATGCAGACCCTCATGAAACAGACAGCTGTATTTATCAGTCATGTGATTTCAGTTACGGAGTTGTACTGAGCGCCACGTAGCTGCTGCGTCTTTCAACCCAGTCCCACTATGATTTTCTCCAGACTGCAAAGTTCCTAATGAAGATGCAGTTAAGTGATTTGGGGAACAGATGATTTGGTGAGAACTTCATTATGCCTCAGCTCACGACCACTTGAGTGGAACACGATATTCATAATTGCTGTCAGAATCAACTTGTGGCGGCTATCGAGAACATATAAGGAGCTCAAATTGAAACGGTCTCCAGAGAGGGAGAGACGGGGGAATACGAAGTGATCAAATTAGTTCCATCCTCCTGGCAGTTTGTAAACAACTGCTGATCAACAACATTGTTAGTGTTTGGAGGCAAATGACACCGAGGCTCCAGAAACACACCCACACTCAAAGCCTGGGGGCAGGAAGCTGTCCAGTGTAAGCGCACGCACACACACACACACACACACACACACACACACACACAGACACATATATATGACACAAACTCACATACACTCAAATTTGAATCCTCTACCATTTCACCAGAGATTTGTATCACCGTCATTTGAACTCTGAGGAAGGTGATCATTTTTTCTCTTAAAGGAAAATTGTGTTTTATTAAAACTTGGCCACATTTCTGTTGGTTATGATAACACTGGACTCAGCAAAGTAATTGCTGAGATCTGGGAATGCTCATGCATCACTAGAGAGAAATCTGGCCGGGAAATATACACAAGCAGTCTGATGATTAGGCAGGTTGAATTTTTTTTCTGAGGATCAGACAAAACATACTTGAAAAATAAAACAAAGGCAAACCTTAAAACTGTTCATAGTAAACATCCATTTTTGGCATCATCACCTTCAGTTTTACTTTCAAAGTGATTTAGATCAGTGCTTCCAAACCACCGGGCCACAGAACATTTGCTATCAAAGAAACAGTATTATTAGCCAAAGAATTATTATATAACTGTATAGGCTATTTTTGCTATACCTTGAGCATACTGATTTTCAACTAAAGTTATGTTAGTACACGGAATCATTAGTCCGTCATCGTGCTTTCTTCCTGTTACTGTTGCAACTAGCTCATAGCCTGTTTTCAGACCTCTGAATCACTTCTCAAATGTTTGTTCAGGTCTGGTGTTGTGCCCATTGATGGCTATTTCTGCTGGTTGGAGAGACATGTGACCAATCAGAGCTTCGTTGGCAGGATTAAAAAATGGGCCAGTCATCTCGCTACATAGCTAGCTAGCTAGAAAAATGGCGACAAGCAGCTGTACAGGTTGTTATATGTCGACTTACAGAAATGACGACTCTTAAAAAGATATTTGTTGAACTAACGTGAAAAATGTTATGCTAACTACACCTTGCAACGCAGCTTCCGAGTCGACTGAAAATGACGTCTGTGGGACAAACATTCACTCTCTACTGATTAGTTAAGACAAAACAAAACCTCCCTCCCAAACAGAAATCAGTTAGCATGGACACACAATGTCAGGCTGAATGGATGAAGTGAAAAGAAGTGGCACTTCAGTTTGATCATCAGGCTAACTAGCTAGCTAACATGAGTCAAAACCAAAATCTCACAAATGTAGGAGAGGGAGATGAAAAGCCTAACGTGTAATAATGTCCACCAAACGTTAAACCTACCTACTTAGAGCCTAACCTTTATTTTCATCATAAACAACCCCCCCGCCACCAATGGAAGTTCATGCTGTTGGACTTTGTTGAAGATGCCAGATGTCAGCTATTATTTTACTGAATACAATGTTATCATGAGCAATAAAAATGATGGCCATAACTAGGAAAATTAAACCCAAGTTGTTATAAACTGGAATTATCCTTTAACTGATCTAAGTATAAATATGATAAATACAGCACAGTGAGTGGCAGGGCATGACCAGCGTCTAATTGAAACGTCTCAACAAGCTAAATTAGGATATTCAACTTTACAATAACACTGGAGTGTTTCCTCACAAGCTGATAAATTCCCATCATGTTCATACTATACACACACAAACACATAAACACACACAATGCAGTTATAACCGTACTGATGTGGCCAAACAAAAACTTTACAAAAGCACAACACACCAGCTATCACAGCTGCTGCGGCTGCATGCTGTGCACTGGGAAACGAGGCATTGGGAATGTGTTTGTTAATGCGCAAATGTCTGTGTGTGTGTGTGTGTGTGTGTGTGTATGTGTGTGCGTGTGTGTGTGTGTGTGTGTGTCCAAATGTGTGGGTCTCATTAAACGTGTAAGCAGTGTACATCTGTTTGTTAGAGTATGTGAGCGTCAGTGCTGAGGGATTTGTTGTTGCCGTGCCAAGACTAATTAGTCTTTCTGTGTGTCTCGTTGGTCCTTTTGGTGGATGACTGAGGATTTTGATTGGTCAGTGTGGAGAGGAGAGGAGGAAAGAGAAGAGAAAAAGGGGATGAAAGTAGATAATATAAGAGGAAAAGAAGAAATAAGACAGGGGAGAAAAGGAGGAAAGGATGTAAGAGGAGAAGAGAGGGAAGGAGGGAGGAAGGAAAGCAAAGAGGAGAGCAGATGAGTGGAGAGGAGAGGCAAGGAGGAAAGGAAAGAGGAGAGAGGAAAAGAAACAGTGGATGAGAAGTGATGGTATTAATAAACATTTTAATGCTGTTAAGCCATCATGACTGAGTGTGTACGTGTGTGTGTGTGTGTGTGAGAGAGAGAGAGAGAGAGTGAGCGGGCGATAACAGAATGAATCATATCTCAGCCAGACACAGCACTGTTGTGTCACTCAAACTTCCCTTCAATCTTTGTTGTGATTGGCCGAAGCCCTATCTCCACAGCAGGTGCAAAGGGCTACACATCAGTACACAAAGCAACTTTGCACACACACTCACACAGGCACACACTTGCATACCCACGTTGCCAGCTACACAAAGACACACTCTCACAAACAAATCCTCTTATGTGCAGTCCATATGAATACTTAATTCAGGAATGAAAACACACACACACAAAAGGCCGAGAGCTGCTGGGTAAATTATTGATTGAGTGTGTCCCACCCTTGGCCTGCAGTAGCCACCCATGTCCCGGTCCAGTGTCTAAGAGCTATTAGTGCTGACAGTAAAGAGACAGGCAACATGATAGCAGATCACTGAGAAGCTGGCAGCCTCCGTCTGAAGGGACTGCGGGACTTCTTCAAATGATTTTCTGCCCTGACTTCTTGTTGAGTTAAACTGATGTGCACACAGGGCGCTGTCATTTACTTCTCCCTCTTCCAGGCCTCCATTGAAGGGAGCCCAGTTTGTATGGATGTGGATGGTTGAATGTATGTGTGTGTCATGAATTGTAATGATGTTGGCATTTAAAACAGGGGGACCAGTTGCAACATTGATGGTAGGGAGACTAAATTTGTCAGTTGATTCCTTGGATAAACAAAACTATAACAAGACTATAGAAATATTGCAAGTTTATGCTATTTAATTTGTCAGTATGCACTATTACCAGTCTGGTATAATGTCAGTTGAACATTTAATTGGCTCTCATTTCTGAGCTAACTAACAAGTCACACACTTTTTCTTGGAATGCTACACTTTGTCTGTTTTTGCTCATTTAAAATTGGCAAAATCAAAGTTGACAATTCAGTACACTGGTATTTGTCGAAAGCTTCTACTGCATCCTGGGCCAGAGTAACCTGCTAGGGGGCCCAGGGGGCAAAAGTGAGCTGTGGGCACCCAGTGGCCCCCTTGTTCCTCTCACTGTCTGTGTATTCTGTATGAGGTCTGTTGCCTTTATAAGGTTTGCAATATTCTATTTTTTTTTATTGTCAACAAATCCCATAAAAAGCAACTATGTGTTAGTCCATCTCTCCATGCTCTCTGCTACCCTTTCTGTGGCCCACTCATTTCCTGCTGAGGACTTGAAAATTGTGGGTTTCAAATACAGTATATAGTTTAGTTTTTTAAAAAGGCTTAGTAACTCCCTAAAAGTGCTGGACACTGTCATTTTTACAAATTTCATTCTAACAAGAATAAATAAATAGCGTTGGGGACTATTTTCAGCGGCGGATTAATCCACATTTGGTGCTCTAGTGAGTATTTGTATGTGTATTATATTTGTATGTGGGATTGAGTCCAAATAAACTACAGTGTGTGTGTTCATGGTAATGAAAGAACAACATTGTGGCTCACTGATGTGTTTTTAATAGTTTTGGGAGCAACAGTGGAACTCTATGGCACAGAGGAAGAAGATATATTAGGCTTTGATACACACACAATACTTGATAGTTGGATCATCACATTGTTGGTTTTGGTCTTTTCATGGGATTTGTTGACAACAACAAAAAAAGAAAAATGTAGATTATCAGCAGACTTATTTTATATTAGATTATACAAAACAGTACTGTTCTGGACTACTATCCTGCCAAAGGTTTCCTGAAATGTATTTAGTATTCAACTGAAACAATAAATGTTTGGTTAAGGATGTGGAGCTGTAACACCCTTATCATTCCAGTTTATATAGTTCTTTAGTGGTACATATTATACCAAACAAACACTGCACAAAATACCCCAGAATCCGAAGATGGTTTTGCCCAGATATTTCAAACTATGACCCATATATGATGAAATCCGTGTTGGATACTCTCCGATCATGGCATTGTAAAATGTCATATCTGGAGCGTATCTTATCTCCGGATTGGGACTGCTTGATACTATCAGAATCTGGAGTTAAGATATTTTTCTGATATGACTGATGCCATATTTTGAATGCCACACACATCACGTTTCTGGTGTCAGCATATCACAGGATACTACAGAAATGTCTTACCTCATATATGTTAATATCTGGAAAGCGATACGTATCCGTGGATGGAAACTTTAAGACATGACTAATAGTCGTGTTTTGGATATTCCAGGATATGATTAAAATCTGATTAAAATGACTGTAAATACTCCTTGGTTTTAACTCATGTTCAGATTATATTGATCTCCGGGCTGGGAGCACTTTGATACTATTAAAATATGGAGTTGATATATTT